>JANHGO010002579.1:0-29537 GCA_024606505.1 Aquila spilogaster
TGGGCAACGTTCCGTCCTTCGTGTAGTTCCTGAGAAGGTTTACATGGACATGCTGGCTTCCTTTGTGGCACAGAGCCGGAGATCTGTGACGTTGTTATAATTCATTAACGCTTGTTAAAGGAGACTCATAACCTGAGAACATCAATATTAAACGCTGCTTGTAAAATTAGGTACTGCCTCGAGAAAGAGGAGCTTACCTCTACTCCACAAGCTGTTGTATAAGGAAAAGCTATTGCTAGGCTTTTGTTTATCTCTTATAAAAAATACAGGATTTGATACAACTCTGTGTGTTTTCAGTCAAGTTGTGAAGTAGAGAGTTGCGGAAGACTTACCTTCTAAAGCAGAGACAGTTTCTAGCCTAACAGCGGTACATCTATAGAGGTTTAGGTCTTCCTCCTCCTGAGACTTGTTTGTACCAAATAAATTTTTTGTCTGCCCTTTTTGCTACAGAACAAGGTGAAGCCTCAGGAAACAGGCTGAATTTGGTGGGGCAGGGCAAGAAGTTTAGACATAAATAGAGAGGGGAATCTTTGACAATAGCAATGAAAGGGTTAATTGATGTCTCTGTGAAAGTGGTCATTGATAAGATTGTGGCTTATCAGCCTGATTTAAAATGATGTGTTTCATTTTAAAATGGCAGTGTTAAACAAGGGTGATCAGACATGAGTCTCATTCTGATGTCTGTTTGTCGGGTGATGCATCTGGTCTTCCTGTATCGATTTTCATATTTCATTTTAGTAAAAAATGAGCATTATAAAATAATTTTAATAAAAATCTGTGGACATGAAAGATTTGAGAACAAATGGAGCCCAATATAATGTAAATTAATTGTCAAGTGTAGTGTTGCCCGGGACAAGACCTTATAATACTTCCGATAATAAACAAGTGTCTGTCTGTAACTCATGACTCAAAATCAGCTTCATGTACTTCCAGAAGTGGGGACTGTGAGCAGTCCCCCTTGGATATTTCTGAGCAGATGAGAGGGAGCAGCTCGGGAAATGAGGTGAAACCTTTCTGCTCTCTATACGCAGTCCATAATCAAATGGAGGATCAGTGAATTTAGTCAAGTGGTATGAATGAAAAGTACCTAGATTCTTTCAGCCAGGCATCTAATCTTCTTCAAAACTTTGTCACTTAATTTTTAATGTCATCTGCCTGCTCACCCATTCTGCCGTATGATGAGACGGCTCAACAGATTCACATCCTTTCTAAATGTCCATCTCCTGATTCCTATCCTTTATGTCCTGTTCTCCTTTTTGTTTCATCTCTGCTCTGGCTCTTTTCATCTCTTCCTGCTGTCTTAGTCTTCAAAACTGCTGTCATGTCTCTCTTATCAACTGCTGCTCCCATCTTCTGACAGATTTCTTGAACAAAACCGGTGGAAACAGCTTAACTCACCTCTGTCTGTTAACTGAAATTGACTCCAAAGCTGAATCTACTCCATGTTCATTGACAAGGGTAGATTATTAAACAGAATTATATAGAATTGCAATCCAGGAGACATGAATTTATTTAGAAATCTGAAATCTTCTGACATTCAATGATATAGTTGTTGTCTATTTAATTCTATTGTTCATCCCCAAATAAGTTTTTCTTTCTTCAGGTTCTAAGCCACTCATTTTGTTCTCACCTGTCCATTTACCTAGGATTCCTCACATCAGAAGTCTACTGTACTTAAACACAGCCACCAGTGTTGTAACATTGCCTGATGCCTTGGTAATCCCAATGCATGGGTACTTCATGACTTTCTGTATTTGAGACGTGCATTGTTCATACTGTACCACCTCTGCTATGTTTGATGGCAACCAGGAAATTTTCTTTTATTCTCGGCTTTGCCATTTTCTTCAGAAGAGTTTTTGAGGTCAGTAACATCTACAAAAAATTGTCAAATTCTCTGTTGGGATCTTACTACTTTTCATCCCATTTCTCCCAAACTAAGTGATACAGAAAGAGGAAGCCCCATTTAATTTTGCAATGCAGTTTTAAAGTTTGAAATTAAAAGTAATAGAGTGGCCTTTCACTGCTCATCCTGAGCTGGTAGGAGAGGTATTCTTGTAGGAGGGAATCTCATAAGGTAGGCAGCACCCCACAATGAACATATTTAACACTGTGTGTGCTGTAGATGTTGAATAGCTAGCAAAATTGTCTTTCTCCCCCAAAACAGCTTCCATCACCCTCAATATGCTTATGTCAGGGAATATCAGTACACAGCTTTCCAAAGTTATACCTGCCTATTTACGTATTTAATTCATCTTTCAACTTCATATGGGCACTCTTCATATGCATAGATAAATAGAAAAGAAATAACCGCTTGACCCAACACCTGTGCCCATAAACTCCTTTCCACACATAGTACCAGCACAGTCTGAGCTAAGGTGGAGGTCCTGTTCCCTGTTTAAAAGTGGCTTCACGCTCCACACTTCACACATCTTTCCAGGATGACACTGAGCCTGGCGGGTGCAAATTTATCGTTCCAACACTCGGAGCATAAAAAAGAGGATCTGAGAGAAGCCTGCTTTGAAACTGCAACTTTCTGGTCTTTCCTCTCTCTCAGCTTTTGTTAAAGTTGATGCGTTCTTCCTTATATGCCTCTAGGGAAGCAAAATATGGGTCTGGCAGTATCCAGAATGAGCTCAGTTACTTAATTGTTATGTCACATTGTGCATGACACAGCTTACTGCTTTCTGGAATTCAAATTACCATCAGTAGACTTTCAAATAGATTGGGTACTCCAGATGAGTTTATGTCCTGAATGAATGATACTGGATGTATATAGTTAGTGTAAGCAAAAGTAGTCATTGAACTTAATCTGTGGGAGAAAAAGAAGGATATGAGTAAGGCTCCTAATTTGTACAGTAATACAAATGATAGCAGTAGCCTTTTGTGACTCATAACAAAATGAGTTATGACTTCAGGAATTGACTAAAAGCTGTGGCTCAGTCCCAGAGGTTTAAGTTTTCCTATCTCTGCATATCCTCACATCAAGCCATCTTTAATCTTTTAGTATAAGTGATGGAAGAGTAAATTGTGCAATTCCATCATTTCAGAATGGAATGTACTTAATGATAGCTTGAACTGTGATCTCTGGGATGGAAGAAAAATTAGGTTAATTATTAATTTATGTGTTTTTTCCTTGAGAAGTGGCAAAAAAACCCTCTTTGAATTATTTCTTTTTGGTAATACAGCCAGTGTTAAATGAAAGAATAATTTGACCAATTGGTTTTCAATTTCTGATCAAAAGTAAATGCTAATGTGGATTGATTTTGACTTATATAAGGAAAGTGCAGCACTCAAATATCTACTCAGCTTTTTCGATTTGTTTTGTCGTGCAAGTTTGAGTAAACATTAAAGTTTATTTTTATATTTAAAATATAATTCTACATATAACTATTTTTTATTTGCAACTTTACAACTATATTTTTCAGCTTTATTGTTCTATTCACGGTCTGAAAGAGAATCAGACATAATGTAGTTTTCACACAGGCAAAGCAAACCTACTTACAGCTTTTTATTAAGAGATTCTAAAAGTCTATCAAAACACAAACTCTACATCCTTTTACAAATATTTCCTTTCACTCCATAAAATACAAGGAATACTCCAGTTAATACTGGAATACCCACAGAGGCTAAAACTAGAAAAAAATAGAGGTATTGAACAAGATTGTTAAGGTAGTATGTCAGGTCAAAAAGACTTCTTTTGCAGCAACAGAACATATAAATATCAATGACCAAAAAAAGAACTTAAAGAAAAGTTGTTCTTTAAGGAAGTACCATAAGAAAAACTTGTTATAGCTTTTAACTATGACAATGAATTACATTGTTATTTGATGAACTGTTTTCAGAATAGCATTTTCTAGGATGGTCACAGATGAACAAGGGAGTATAGGAGCATAGTGACACATTAGTATTTTAGGGGGGCAAGTTTGTTTACTATATTTTCTGACAACATCCTTGATTGGCACACTCCACAACATAAACTTTATCTTAGTAAGGAGTTGTTCTTATATGATTTAATGTGCCTCTCAGCTAACCAGTCTGTACTGAACAGATTGGGACTACCTGGTAACCACGGATATTTTGAGTGTGAAATAACAGAATGAGGAAACTATCCAGATAGTGGGTTAAATGTTTTTCTTTCCCCTCTTGAAAAAGTCAATGTTCATCTTTTTATTTCTTTCCCTAATTTTTTGCTTCCCACTGTTGACCATTTAGCACATTTATGATGTTAGGAAGGCAATAGCCAACATCATTTAACCCAACAAGTTTGGACTAGTGACAACTTCTCCAAGCAGTTCCAGATCAGTGTTACTGTCACAAGGTGCGCTTACGGATATCTAGTCCAAGCGCACCTCACTTTTTTGTAAAGAATTTTTGTAGTAAAAAGAAACAATCTTTACAGCAGGTAAATTTATGCAGGGCATAGCACAGTCATGAAAGAACATGGAGAACATTCCTCTACTCAGTCCCTTCCCCTGAGAAGCTCACCACCTTTCCCCTTCTCTGCTCATTGCAGAAATATTATTATTCAGCTTCTGATTCTCCAGATCCTCTCCAACTTTCTGACAGTAAACCCCTTATTTCTGGTGTGTCTTGGTGAAGACACCAGGGTAAGGCTTTTATGACCATAGGAAGCATCTTGTGAATCTCAGACACAACCTACACAAGAACATGTCGGAAGAGCCAGTGCATTGGCCAACAACGTAGCTAGTGCTTTATGCACATAGTAAAAGAAGACCTCCCTTCAGAAGCTGCTGTATATCATTTAACATGCAAAGCCACCAGCAATTGCAGGCTGGCTGTGCAACTCATCTCATAAGCTCTGCTTTGGAGAGGAATTTTATAATTTCTGACTTTTGTTCATGCCATGGGTACCTTTTTCTTCCAGCTATGAGTAACAAAGAATATTCAATGTCTCTTATGTTCTACCTTTGACAACTCAAGCTTCCTTGACCAGTAAAATGGGGGTGAGGATCTCATCTGAGCTCACTCTGAGTATTTGCAATTTTTTTTCTATCTATCTATCTATCTCAGCTGCCATAACTTTCCTTATCCATTTTAATTTAAGACAGGGAAGATTCATTCTTTCCTTCATTATTGAAGAGGTACATTGTCACGTCTCACTTCAGGAAAAAATTTGGAAGGGTGAATACTCTGTACATTTTTTTCCCTTCCCATAAGCAAAATATGCAAAACAAGATAAAAAACAGTCATCGAAATGAAATGTATGTTAATTTGAGTCATAACTGTCAAACAAACAAGTGTTTCTTTCCTCAATGATTGAAATAATTGACTTTGCTAAAATGAATATTCACAGATAGGTGGTGGTTGCTACTGGATGTTCAGGTCAATTATGGCCCTAAAGCAGAACACCAAGAGATAAAGTGAACTGGGTTAAATAGGTCACTGTTTTCATCCCTCCCTCACCTCATCATAAGCACAGGATATCAGAGAACTGGGGCACTATCTAATACTTTTTTGTAAATTTAATTTTGTGTTTGGAAATTTTGAGCAGCTCCTTTCTCCAAGGCCAGGGCTCTACACTTTATAATGAGCTTAGAACAAAACTGAAGCCTGTGTCTATACCTGCTGCAGATCTACCTAATATGTGATTTTGATATGCTTTGATTCCTTTCTCCGAGCTAGGTTTCACCTGTGATGATATTTATCTCCTTTTTAATTGAAAAATATGTTGGGGACAGGAAAATGTAGCCTCGTGCTAACAGTCATGTCCAGAGGTCAACACTTTGTCCCAACGGAAAGGCATGTATCCTCCAGAGGTGAGGTTTGTTGGGGTTGGCATTTTGGCTCCCAGCAGAATTATCTAAGCTGAACAGATCAAAGGGTGGAAACGGAGCAAAGAGCTTCTGCTATTGAGCGACTGATGGATGGCTTCGTTCGCCCACGAAAAAGCAGCCCTTCAGAGAGCAGGGCAGGGAAGTCATTCCAGTACAGTGTGAAAATCCGACAGCATTATGGAATGAATGGCCCTTTTACAGTCATGGGATCTAAAATAAAACCTACAGCTGTGCAGCCAGGAACTTCGCTGTATAGCAGCAAGAAACACAGGACAATTCAGGGCACTGTTCCACACCAGGCTTAATCCAGTCTGTCTGCGGACTCTCACCCATATATCTCTCCTCCAAATAAATTACTTTCCCATCAGATCAGTGAGTCATATTCCAGCAACAGAGTGAATGACTAAATCTAATATGAGGAAAGGGTGAGGAACACGTCAATGGAGTTAAGAGGGGAAAGGAGACAGAATTAAACCATCACTTTTGGCAGTGACACACAGTTTGATGAAATCAAGCACAACATGAGACTGTGCCTCCAGAGAGCTTGGGTGAATTGGAGATATTTTAGAAAAAAATAATTTGAAGCCTCTTGCTATGAGGAATAAGTAGTACAGTGTGGTTTTGAGGTATTTCTACCAAGGAGAGAAACGTTTTATGGTGGTTTTGTGGAGAATTATGTCTCTGGAAAAATAAGAATTTACCTCTATCGGGCTAGAACTTTTATTTTTCCAGTTGGATCTTTACAAACTCCTGACTTGTTCAAGCAGTTTAGCTCTTATTTCCTATCAGTTTAGGCTGACCCTGGCATACATCTGCAACAGCTGTTTCTGAATTTTCTCAAATTGAGTTTACTAATGGTGAATGTTAACTCATTTCAGTCGTAAATCGGCTGAAGCATCAGCTCATACAATATTTAATGTCCTGTCTGCAGTCCTTTTCTTCATCTTCCCCATTCATTGCTTTTTCCTGCAATTCTTGCTCTCTGAAAGACCATCATTGTTTAATTCTTGTGCCATCTTTTTTTCCATGACACTGTAGGGTAGCAAGGTTTTTTTATAATTCAGGTTTTTTTCCTGCAGAGGGACAGTGTAATCCATTTGAGGCTCGCATCCATCTGGTGTGGCACATACAGTATCTGACATTGGGGCAAGTTTATAAGTAGAGCACTGAGAGCAATTAGCATTTGAATTAAAGCTACCTGTGGATAACAACAGGTGATTACCCTATTTAACAGCTGTTAAGTGGTGCTATTTGCCAGCTCTAGACCACAGACTGAGTGAATTGTATGCATACAAATGGGAGTTACTGTGCATACAAATGAATGACATTAATTAAATAATATTTTTTAAATTGCAGTTATGACATGTAGATGTTGGTTCAAACCAGATAATCGGTAGCAAAAGAAAGGGGTTTGGAAGTGTTTTAGAATGCAGGACAGCAACATCGTAAAGGTTAAAAACCTGTACGTTTTGGCAGTCACTGTTTTGTTCTAGAAGCAGAAAAACAGAGCTTGCTATTTACACTGATTCAGCTTCTGGCAAAAAGAGAAAATAGTAAGAAACTAAAGCACATAAGATTATTTTCTCCTTCTGTTTTATCTCTGCATTTCCAACAAGGCTTAATCAACCTCGGTGTTCTTTGGAAAGTACCACATTGTTCCTGCTGTACATGCCTACTTGCCTCCTTGCGTATGTGGGAGAAGCTGCTTCGCTAACTCGCTCCCTTCTGTGCTGGGGGCGGATGAATGTCTTTTTCGAACATTTGCTTAGCATATGGCTGTGCAACATCCTCTTAAATCCATGTGGGGTCTGTACCATGGTTCTGCATCAAGTATTGCTGCAGAATATCTTACTGAGTCTGCCTGCACCTTTTTCAGTAGACATTCTCGTTGCTGAAAAGTTTTTCCTGTGAACCTCTTCTCCAAGGGCATGGATTTTCAATGACCTTTTTTAAGACCTCTCAAGGCGTATGAAGGGAATCTGTCCTCCTAGAAAGGCTGATTAGATTTCTGCTTCAAGTATTTGCTTGCACTCTAAAAACTAAATTATTTTATCAGTGATGATTGGTCTCATTACTACTCCAGAGCTGCCTGAGTTTTGTGTAAGTGCAACTCAGAAATTACAAGATGAACTTAACCCTTTCCCTATGGCATAATTATCCATTCAGTCAAAAGTCTCCCGTGATTTGTGTATGTGTGTGTTTTCATTGAATTAGTATGAATAGAGACGTCCAATTCATATACATACAGATGTAGACATTCAGTGCTCACTTCCAGAGTGCTGGAATGCAGGTAAATACTACAGCTTAGAAGGGACGGCTGTTGATTTTTTATTAATGAGAGCTGCCTGATTAAAGCATTTACAGTACTAGGTATTTGAACTGAAATTAAATGCCCGCTAACCTTCTGGGGCTAGCCAATTGTATGCTACATCCAGCCAGAAAATTATTATACTGACAATCTTAGTTAACTGGAATTTGATGTGGATCGGAACTGAATCCATCTGCTATTAAGAGGTTCATAATGACTTAAAGAAGTTTAAGTTAAAGCACCATACGCCTCAGTCATAGTTACATTGCAGAAGGCTTGGACTGTTCACGAATGAGCCCTAGGCCACCGAAACAGTTATTTGAATGAAGTTCAGTAAGGGTTGGATATATAAACACCTTCAAGTACGTCTTTTCTGTAGGGTTACCCAGGGATCATTGTCTCAGTGATGGTGGTGCTCACCCATTCTTCTCCCCCGACTTCAGACCAGAGACCAACTCTGTATTTGTGGGTAGGTTCTCTTTATATAGCAGAATATACATTGATCATCTTTTCTTTATTCTTTTGATGTCAAGCAGGAAATTATATACTCTTTGTAGATTGTTTCCTGTCACAAGTACCTTGAAAAGTTGCAGAAATTTGCTGTCAACCAACGGGTATTTTCTGAAGCCACCAGTCCTAAAATAGTGCCAAATTCTACATTGGTACAGGCCTCTGTTCAGGATGTCCTAAGCTTTTGTGCTAGCCAAGCTTAAATAGCTTGTTTTCTTTTAAAACTGCAGGATACTTACCACTGTCTGTGCAGTATCCTTGCTATTAGCGGCTGGGCATCTTAACTTGTTTCAAGATTAGCATGATAAGCAATGAGTATCTCTTTTCCTTTTGCATCCCATGGTGGGTGACGGGTATCTCGGATGAACAGGAGGTATCCTGGTGTAGGAAGAGCACTAGTATAATGAAAAGAGGTGGGTATGCAGCACATATAGGCCAGCTGAATGAGGGAGAGTGCAAGACATGCTGGGCCCATACCTGAAGAAGAAAAGCCCCAGGAAAGCATTGCTAAAGCAGCTCTCCGTGGAGAGCATGTGGCACATGGCAGTGCCTCCCCACGGCACAGCGGGATCCGTTGAAGTCATCTTGCCTTTCTGATGCCTTCTTCCTGCTAATCTGTATCTTCACAGGATTATTTCACACCATATAAATCCAAATATGTCTATTTAAAGATAACCAGCTAATGTAAAAATATATATAAAGCTCTAGTGTTTTTGGGTTTTTTTAATTAAAAAAGAATAGTTTAAAGTGCAGAGAGGATAATGCAGAGAGGATAACAGTGTGTTCTTGACCAGTGACAGGCTTTAGCTTCAATATCTGATGAATCACAGTGTCTGGAGTGAGAATTTGGTGTTTCTGTGTAGACCTAAAGCTGTTCCCTATGCAGGATGAAAAGTCATTTGTCTCTAAGTCATGAGATAAAGCAACTTTCAAGTTCACTTTGTTATATAGCAAAATTATTTGAAATCTTTTGGGGGGTATATGATTTTTGCAGTGTGATCGATAATAGCTCTTTCAGAGATTGTAGTTTATGTAAACCACACACCCTCATGACCTGCAAACATGCAAAATTGATTCGTAAGCTTAGTTGTTACTTAATTATGACATTAAGCTGCAAAGGAAATTATAGTATGTTGTAAATGTTTTGATTTGCTCTCTGCTTTTGTGTTTGGTAATGACGTACCGATCTATCATGACCAAAATACAGAAAATGCAAATGCATGTTAACTAACAGATTACTAATATATGAAAGAAATATGGCAATTGTGGTACTTTATTGGAGCTGCAAATCTTTTTTTTATTATTGCGGCTCGAAAACCTAATAAATAAAGCATGAAAGAAACTTCATCTAATTAAGCTACTGCATTGTAATGCTAGCACTATTGATAGAACAGCTATTTAACAACGTTGTAATGAATGTTCAATTGTCACAGCTTTGGAAGGTGTTATGCAGTGGTTTAATAAGTTATTTCTTCTCTCATCGTTGCTTTTAAACACTGCTTACTATCAGTCATGTTTGTGTTCAGTTGTTTCCAATCTTTTACAGAATAAAAGAATGCTACAATGTAGGTTTTCGTTATTTAAAATTTACCATCACAATCAGTTTAAAAAGTGAGTAAAATAAACCTTATTAAGCCACTGTTTTTTCACAATGCTTACAATAAATAATTCTTGCAATAAATAAACTGCAAACTTTATTAGTAAATAATAAAGTAAAAGCATCAGGCTGAGAAGCATTATGTGTTCCTTTCAGAATAGAGACACACTTTTCAATGTTCAGATGCCCAGGGGTAATATTTAATTAACCCACTCAGTTATAAATTTATGCAGACTTTTCTTCATCATCATAAAACCCATAGTAGAAAATGCCTCAGAAATTATTCTCTCTCGGACACCAGCTAATATTAATTTACCAATTGTTTAATCAGAAAACCATTGCAAACAGAGATGGTTAAGGGCTCAGGTGGCCCTCTAAAATTTTTTTATGTTCATTTGCTGCTGGTCTGTGTTATCAGGGACTTGTCAAGCAAATCATCTTCTTGTCCAATCTCACAGATTAATTCTAGATAGACATTAGTCCTCAAGTCACATCTCTACTACAAGGCCTTCCTTCCTCTTCTTCGCTCATTCTGCTTGTGGTGCCCTACACTTGCTCTGCCCAAACGTCCCCATCAGTGAGATATTTGCTATTGATACTCATACCAGATATGGCCATCAGGGCAGATCTTTGCCAAAAAAGCACAAATTGAAGACATAAACCAACTATGAAACAGCCATGACTTGGCCCTTCGGTATATTTCTGACATGCAGGACTACACCAAAGTCATTGCCATCATTTATAATTATCCTTTGAATAGTGTGAGCTAGTCATGTTCACGTGATGTGTAACTGTTGACTCTTATTATAGTAGGTTAGTATGGGAATAAGGTAGCTAGAAAGAGAGGATGACTCTCTTGTCCAGCTATTACTTTCCTGAACTCCTCAGAGTTCACTGTTTAAATAAAATCTAATCCAAATTGGGCAAAGTGAGCTTGGTGTTCCCTGTTGAAACCTTCCAGAATCCTTAAACCATCAGCTTTTGTGGTTCACTGACTACCTGAATGAATTATTTTCAACTGATTTGGCACATCTTCAGAGGAACAGATGGTTCCATCTTTACTGCAAAAACAATAACTGCAGCAACAACAAAATAATCTGTGATTCTGCCTGGAAACTCTTTAAATATAAGGGAGAGCTTGATGACCATCTTACGTTCCTGACAATTACCTCAAGGAAGAAATATATTTCTCAAGAAAATCACATTATAATTTACTAAGTAAAGTATCGCATCCGTGGAGCAGTTGTCTGAGGTTGCAGGGAGACTAAACTGTTATGCATGAGTTTCTAATAGGACCTCCCCAGCAATACAGCAGCTGGAAAGAGAGAGATTATGAAAATATGATGTTGAGAGACTTCTTTATTGAAGCTAAAAATAAACTAATATATGTTACAAAGAAAATCATAGAAGAAGAAAATGGGAACTAAGCTCAGAGAAGCAGAAATGATGTGATTAGGAATATGCAGCAAAAGCATGAGAGATTTCAAATTTCAAATAGCCAAAAATCGTCCAGATTACTACCCAGTTTCTTTTAGAGAATGTTTTTTAATGGTCATAGTCTAGGAGTGCTTGTTATAAACCGGTATCCAGTACATCTTTGGAATGGGATTCTCCTGAATTGCCTTTTAGTTTCTAATATTTCAGCATAGGAAAAGCAATATAATTGACAAGGTAATTTTCTTCAATTATTGAAAAAGAAGTAATCAGATATGCAAGATTAACATTAGGGACAAAGCAATAGATAGTGCTCATTGTATTAGATACATACTGTTTTGCAAGTTTTAAGGGTAATATAAAAAAAGTGACATTCATTAAAAAGAAAACCTTTCCCTGTACAGACTAGCTGTCAAATATTAATATGAAATCTGATTTTTTTTAAAAAAAATTCTATTTTTAAATTCCAAGTAAATTCTCCAGGATACTAGGGTGTATTACAGAAGACATCTCTCCTGCATGCAAGACGTATGCCAGTGTCAGTCTTCTGTCTTTTGTAGGCAATTCTAATTATTGGGAGTGTGCTACAGAAGAAATATTTGGGGAGCCACTTTAGCTGAGGCAGTGCTTAAACATTTAGTTGCTGTGCCTTTGGCTTTTTAGCTGTTCTCAGCCTATGTTGTCCCTTCTGTTCAGCTGGTGAACAGGGTGGGGAGAGGATTCTGCTTAAAATCAGTACTCTGCGGACTTAGTCTTCTGGTCATTTTTCAGCTAGATTTGCTTCCTGATCCAATTCGTTGCACGGATCTGATGATGAGACTGCCTCGTGGGGGCAGGAATAAGTCCTAATGAGCACAGACTCCGTAATCTAGCGCTGCTACCGAGTAAATGCACATCAGGCTATGGCTGGCACGAACAAATGTGTTTCTCTGCTCTTGAGTCAGGGAGAGCCAGACTCTGTGAAGGAAATCTCTGCTTGAGACCGATAGATGTGAATTTGCATTGACGGGACACCTTCGGGGGAAGTGGTCTAGATGTCAAGGTGGTTCTCGGGGGTAGATTATTCCTACAAGCAGGCTGACAGGTCAGGCAATTCCTGCAGCCTGGCAATATTCTCGGGGAAGTATTTCTGTGGTAACGTGGTCTATTCCCTCACTGAGGTACAGCTGGTATTTAACAGAGGGGTTGAAGGGCCCTGAACATCTGTCAGGGAGGGCAAACAGGTGGAATCCAGCTGTGGCCACGGTTGCTCTTACAATTCATGGATTATACTAAATCCTACGAGATGCTCCTTAGATTGCCTATGAAAAGCACTTTGCTTGTAGGTTAACGTGTTGCTCTCAGTCTGTAGCCCGGGTCCCTGCTTGGTGAGGCTTTCATTTTCTGTTTACACAATAGAAGCAGCAACAAGGAAACATGGAAGCATCCTTAGGTTCTCAATAATTACAGTTGCTAAGTATACACAAAGAGCTTGACTACACGCTCACCATTGATCTGACTGATTTCTGGCAGCTGCTTTACCCTGATGCATTGCCATCATTGTTAGAGTGCTTACAGGATATTTACAGGGTATTTCTTTTTCCTATGCGATAAAAATGATGGTAACAATTAGCAATCAGCAAACAGCCTGTGGCATGATTACAGACACAGGTAGTTTTTTGAAATATTTTTTGTGTTGAACAGAGTAATTTTATTTTGCTTAAGTGCTACTTAAATATTCCTTACATTCCTAGGGGGAAAAAAGCCATTATATAAAAAAAAGGTTCGGGCTGTTCTTAGTGAGATCAATACAGCTCATCTGTTTGCATGATTCTAAGTAGGATATGTTGTGTGAAATACTTGGGGGGAAAAGTTCTCTTAGTGGATATTGAATGATAGGACTTCTTTTTCACAATTAGTTCATATTTAATTACTATGTCATGAGGCCTACATTAAGGCTTACTTTAAGAATTTGTTTTTCTATGGATTATTGAAGATGGACAAAAAGTATTTAATGTACATGACTTGAGCAAAAAGGTTTTTCCAGTACATAATAAATAAGGTGATGCAAAATAAAATGTCCTTTTCCCCCCCTTCTTTTATATTCAGTGGTTGACAGTTCTTAGGTTTCTTTTATTCCGTATCGCCTATGTTCTGTCATTTTTCTCATGTCTCTAAATGAGTTGTAACTTTCAACCATTTTGTTGTCCATCAAAATCAGAAAACAGAGAAATTTCACCAATTGAAAACTTTTGATTTTCAGTGCTGCCTGTTCTGTCATTCTTAGTTCAGCCTCAAATTTAGGATCTCTCAGTGGGAGAAGATGGATCTTTGGTGAAGACTGACTTTGTCACAGCTTGACAGCACTTCATTTTATGCCTTAGTTTTACAGGCTTTGATGTTTCATGTTTATTTAGCTGAAAATTGAAAATAAGTTGCAAATTCAAAACAAGTTGCAATCAGAGCTGTAGGACAGCTTTGTTGTGGACTGCTGCACATTTTAAACCCTTTTTGCTAAATGAACCTTTTTTTTAAAAAAAAAACCTTTGAACATTTGACCTAGCTGATAATTATGGTGATGGACTTGAGGCTGCAACTACTTTACTGAGAACACTGGAAAAATACACACGGAGAGTCAAATGGAATGGCACAATGAGTCCGAAGTGATTCTATCCACTGGATTTTGCTGAACCTCTGTGGAATGTGAATCTTTGACTGTGCTTAAAGTCGTGTTCTTTGCAAAGAGGTTGCCTCTCCGAGAACTTTGGCAACGAAGCGAGCTGTGCCTCGGAGCCAGAGGCTGGCAGCAGAAGCTACTGGGAATCAGATGTGCAGGAGCAAGGGTTTTCTATATTGCTTTGAATATAATCCATTCCCTCTAAAAAACTGTCGGGTTCAAGGGGTATGATTCGTAGCAAATGAGTATTAGAGGAAAGGATTTTACCTAGCAAGGCTTTGCATCAGCAGCAGAGCGAGGGAGAAGGGACGCGTGCTGGTTTATGTCCTACGGCTGGAAAAGCTTATCTGTACAGATGTGAAAATTCCTGCTGTGTCTTTGGATGATGCTGATATACACATCGCTTCTGACTTTCAGTGGGATGGCATGGCTCTTCACTTACTCTCAGTCTAGAGGGCTGTTCCCTAAGAGCTAGTAGAAGCTTAGGTTAAACTGCATTTTCAGGCTGCTGTAGCCAGTATCTGTGGGCTAGCGTTTTAATGAAAGTGAGTGTCGGCCACTTAATGAGGGTGAATTCAATCAAACAGAGAAAGGTTCAAGAAGAGAAGCAGACATGTAGACCTCTGAAATCATATAAAAGTATAAATTTTTCAAGTGATCTTATGAAGCATTCTTTTTTTCTGTTTGAAGGTGACGAGAACTTACTGCTGTTTTGATCAGTGATATCTCAGCATTAAAAGAAAGGTCTCATAATTTTCTTCCTCTTTCTCTTACCTATTCCACAACTCATAGTTCAAGTTGTACAGGCTTCTCAATGTCTAGGGTGCTTTCATGTCTTCAGCATGTTTCTGTTAGTGTTATAACGTAGGATTGTGTTTAGCTGATGATCTTGGACAACTCAATTTGTTGTTTAGCACTTTACCTAGATATAAAATGGGACAATGACATGGCAGGTACATGGCAGGTACATTTTGAAGATTTGTTGCTAATTATCTGCAAGAAGCTTTGGGAACCTCATATGAAGTTTATGTTTAACATTTATTGTGTTGCAGATTGCTGAAAGAAATAGAGGGGACTAGACAGAAGGGGTAAGAAGGTGGGAATTTCTGTGATGGATACTGCTGCTTCATCTGTCTCTGCCTGCTTTGTGTCTTGCCTGATTAGCTTGTATTTAATCTCTTGGACCAAAGGGTTCCCTACTACATATTTGTCCATGATGAGCACAGTGAGATGCCACTAGAGGATTGTTCCAACAGTGATAACTGGTTTCAGTGTCACGTGTCTTTTTTTTTTTTTTTTTTTTTTTTTACTGAAAATGAGTGAATTCAAGACCATAATCGTGATGTTTACAGTTGCAACATGGTGAACAAACAGATAAGGTAATTTTACCCCTTCTGCTAGTTACCAAAGCAACACTATAAAGATCCTTTTAATTTAGTTTAGTGCTGTGAAGATTAAAGCTTAATTAAAATGCTGATATTAAAAAAAATTTAAAACCTGAAACAGCATAGGAAAAATAGAAAGACATAATTATGGTCCAGTGAATCCTTATCACTCGTTATGAAGCTTTGGAGAAGAGGTATTTTTTTCTCTCAATTGAGAGTAATTTTATTCTGATCATAAATTTGAAACGACCAGAACAACCTAGGATCATAGCTGTTTATAAATTAATAAGGACGGTAGGAAGGAATGTGTTATTCTGCTCATAAAATACAAGACAGTAAGATTTTCTTTGCTGGTCCATTTCCTCAAAAAGTTCTCTTGCATACCCATCAGGGAGAAAGACTTTATGAAGACAAAAAAAATTACTGTATTCTGGTATTTCACAAAGCTTGCATAGAAATTCAGCTATGTATTATTAAAAGACCTCTTACTTTCAAATTAATTAATAAACATATCCTATTGTGAATTTAGAAGAGGCCAGATTTTCAAGCGGTACTAAAAGTGGCATAATTTCCTTTTATCAACAGAGCTACACTAATTTGTACCAGGTGAAAAGATATGTGGACAACTCAGTGTGATATAATTATTAGAAATTCCTCCAGGAATGAGACTTTTATCATTTTGTTGGTTAGTTAAACATCTGTTGCTTTGCCAGATCCATCCTAATGAGTTTAAAATCATTGCAGAGAAAGTGCATCTTTGCCCAGTAGAAGGCAAACCAAGATATGAGACAATATTCTTTCACTACAAAAAATCAAAGTAGTAATCTCTGTCCATGACAAAGCAGGAGAGTTAGAGAAAGAGTAGCTCCAGCTTGTTAGCTTTGTTGATAGCTGTCTTTCTAGTTTCTGCAAGAATTTAGCTGGCAAGATGCAATAGCTATTACCCTGGAGAAGTAACTCCAAAGACCACTGGACTAAAAATGCCCTTTTACTACCTTCCTCTGTTCATCTTGCTCAAGCATTTTAAAACTATCTTTAACCATGTATCACACATTAATTCTGTGCACAGAATCATTAGTAAAATTAGATATTTAGGCACTCATAAAAGCAACATTACATTAATTACAATATTGTGATGACTACTGTTGATACAACTCAACCTGGTAGCTTAACTGTGACTTCTTGCCCCAGGACGCTGTGGAAACTGAAAAGTTGTTGGACTTCAAGGAAAAGCTCACGGAAATAAATCTACTGAGGTTGCCGAAACTGTGTATGGCCCAGGATGTCTGTGAACTGCAAATGACTGGAGGATGGGGGAGCACATAGGTAAGGTATTTCATCAAAGTCTGCCCCGTTCTTAGACTCTTTCCTGATATCTTTTTTTGCCCATTGTTGGAGACAGGATGTTACATTACCTGGAGCTTTCATCAGGTCCTGTACAACACTCCTATTACCAAACAATTCTGGCAAACAAAAATTTCAACTTTAAAAATACTATCTTTCTTTTTCTGATCAAGACACAAATGAATTTCCTGGCTTCCAGGCTAACATATATGTATGAGATCTCTACAGGTCTACAACTCAGTTAGTTATTCCAGGATACGCTTCTGATTTTGTTAGCTAAGCTGTTAAGAAAACTCATGGTATAAATCTCTCTGACGGTGTTGCTGCAAAACTTAAAAAAAACTTTTAACCAGGCAGTACTGCAGGAAACTCTCCCACACCTACCAGCTTGGATTACTGTTTTTGTGGAACCATAGATTATGGGCACATGAAGGGCTATATAATTTAATACCATCCAGGAGCAAGTGCAGTTAAAAATTATAATTGCCATCTTAAAAAAAGTGGAGTATTTTTGTTCCCAAAGAATTATTAGTGTCTAATATCTGCTTACAGAAAAAAAGCCATGTAAATTTATTCTAGAATGCCATTGTAAAATTTAGCCTGCCAGGGGCTCAGGCTATTTATGTTTTTGACTGCATCGTCTTCACTAAACTTAAAAAAAAAAATATAAATTTCCATGGTAACCACTGCATCACACAACAAAGACATGTATACGCCACTTAGATCTTTAAAGAGGCAGAGTCTGGAACGAAATTATAGCCTGCATTTTTAAAAAAAACAATAGTCTTCTTAGTAAATGTTTGTTTTGTTGTTTTTTCAATAAATTCTGGTTTTACTTTAAAAAGCAGCATATAAAATAGTGCATCTGAAATAGCATAGTTCTGTCATAAACCCGTTAACTTCATGAAAGCCATTCATGCTGATGAAATCACTGGGCTGTAAGAGAAGAGAGGGAATGGGTGTGAGATGGTGGTATTCATTAGTTCTGTCTTTCTGTTATTTCTCCTAGACACCATTTTTCTATTTTTCAGGTTTTATTGCAGTACAATTATAAGGTCACAGTAAGGTCACAGTGGTCACATATATACGTATATGGTTACCATAATATATATATATATATATATGGTTATATTTTGAAACTGATCTTTACAGGTACTATCCTCTGAAAAAAAAAGCGGAGGCCATACTGTTTGTCTCTAATTTTTTAAAGAAACTCCATATATTCATATGAGAGCATATAGCCCTTTAATAATGTTTCTCATTTTTCACCTTTCAGTTCACATGCAGCAGCCCAGATCCCAGATCGGCACTGTGACCCATGCAGGTAGGCTGCGGTGCAGAGAACTGATGTAGGAAACCTTGGAGGCAGAACCCTTGTTGACCTGCCTGGTTGCTGCTTTGGGCTCCAGTTCTTACGTCAAACACCACCCCAATATCAGAGCTGAATAGTGACGTCAGCTCATACAGCAGCACCAGACAGCCGGAGGTCTATGCCGGGTACCATCAGTGGGTTATAAAATTATTTTTGTGGTTCAAAATAGATCTAAGGCGAAAAGCAAGTATCGTATCTGAAATGTGGGAAGTCTGGCTTTTCGATTTTGTCTCATGGATTCGAGTGAAGTGCCTCTGGACTGAGGAGCTATGGACTGTGCCTGTGACTTTAGCGTGTGGCTACGGGCCTTTTGGCATATTATGCAAAGTTTCTGGCAGTGGCTGCTTGTTGGCATAGCCCCGTTCATGTTGGAATCACTTTCCCACTGGAATAAGCAGAGTCTGAGACTCCCCCCTCTCTCTGCACTCTGGAAATCCTTCATTTTTTGGCAAGCAGAGCTGCTTGCCAATATTTAGCCCTCAGCAGTTTTTTATGATTGAGTTACAAAACCTGGAAATATGAGCTTATAATGAAAGTGCCAGCACCACATTAAAAAGAGCAGAAGCAGTGGGTACTGTAATGATGTTGCTTTCGTTTTAATCCCTTCTCCAAACCAGCTCTGCTTCCTGCAGCACTGGAAGTCAGAGATGTTCTCAGCACCTGATGCTCCGACCGCACCGCGTGGGTGTGCGGACTCCCAGATGGGCTGCCTCAGCACACAGCCGAATTTTGAGCTGTGCTACACCATTCCAAGAGGGAGAGGAGAGGCCATAAATAAAGGGATGGGATACAGTTATCATGGGATTAAATGCTTGCTTTCCGTAATTGATCTTATACCTAGGAAACTCCAATAATTTGACCTGACTTCTTGTTTACACCCATATACTCAGCCAAGTAAGGGAAGACCAGACTTCCATTTTCTTGGGAAAGGGAAAGGGAAAGAGCTTTCCCTTTCCTCCTGGTGCCAGCAGCCTTGGGATTATTCTACATTTCTCTGCAGTGCTGTTTGCCTGTTGGTGTCATCTAAGCATGTCTCAGTTTCCGTCTATTGAAGAAACTTTTTCAAACCTAATGGACATGGTATGATCTCCCGCAACTTGAAATTCTTCCAACTAACTAAAATTTTTGAACTTACAATAGTGGCATCTCGCTGAAGCTTAACAGCCTGGGATGGGGCGGAGGGCAGAGCAGCTGCTAGTAATGGTACCTTTGAGGGAGGGCACTTTGGAAATGCTGACAGCCTCACTTCACAGTTTATTCTGCCTCTCCCTTTACACTTCCCATTTCTCTCCTCCTTTCATCTGCGTGTGCCTTCTTTCTGTCAGGACCTTTTCTGACTGAATGCTGGAGTGGAAGATTAGGAAATTAGAAAATTAATGTTATTTGAATACCTGTTATAATAGAGGGTCACATATCCAAACACAGGTTTGAGGTTTCATCGCACTAGCCATTGATTCTGAATGTGAAGCGGATCACTATGTCCATCAAGGCAATCCTCTACAATTAGTCATTCTTGACTGAAAGTTATTATTATGGTAGCTGCTAATGAATTACTTTTTGAAAGTCATGCTCGTGACTGTGACCAGTGCTGGGGGCTGCAAAAGTAAAGGCAAAGTTTACCGTAAGGAAACTGGAAGAGAATAGTGAAGTCAGGGCAAATAAAATACCCAGGGATTAAGCTGGATGACAAATGGTAATAGAAGTAAAATGAAGGAAGACTACAAATTGAAAGGAGTGTTGAAAAGTTGAGACGTAAACAAAGGCAAGCTGTAGGCTGAAGAAAGAGAGGAAGATACATTTCTTCAGCAAAACTTCCTAAAACTTTCAAAGTGCGGAGGGAATGGAAGGACCTGCTTGCACAATATGCTGCTGCTTAGAGCCTTGATTATGCGATTTCTCCCAGCATTAGAAATGTATTTTAAATAAGAGTTTACATTACTATGGCAACCATGTAGACTGGCCATTTCTTTGCTGTACGTACAAAGTAGAAGAGCATAAAATCCCACAACATTTTTCTGCATCTTGAGTAGCCCTATAACCCATCTGTGAATTAGTTCATGATGGTTACAGTTAAGAGTTTGCCTCATTGGCTGTTGCCATTTGTCTATTCTACTTTTGTTTCTTTTCACCTGAAATACGTCCTTCAGAGGCAGGATCTCATTAATCACTGTCTTTCCCAGTAGTGTAACTCTACTGATTTTCAGAGATTACCTGTAACATGTAAGCAACACATTGATGAATGAGCCCTTGAAATTCCATGTTTAATCTCTGTGGTAAAATACTATTTCTGTTAATATTGTCGTTTCTTCACTTTAGATAATTGCACCTTTCTTGATTGTCAGATACTCAGTGAAATAAGTGGGAAGAGAAGAATGACTGTAACGGAATCATTTCTGAAATGACATCCCCTTTCTCCTCCTCCTCCTCAATTACGCCGTCTTTATGACACAACATAGAGAAAAGGATGGTCTCCTACCCAGCAGAGACAAGCAAGTTGATTGGGTAAGGCTGACATTCACAGCTTCAGTGTCTGAATGCTGAGCACACTAGCTACAGCAAGCCCCAATCCCTACGGGGGATGGTCTTGTAAGTATTTTCAAAATAAATAAGAAAATATTGAATGTATCCTTTGAACATGTATTAACAAGCAGTAGCTCTGGAATCAGCCAGCATGTTTTCTTTTGCTCAGGACCGTGTTGCCTCTGGTCAGCCCATGCCCACAGTAGTAACTGGTGAACTGAAATGATTTTTTTTGTTGTTGATATTATAACTTAAGAACAGTGTTACGTGTCCATACTTTTAAAAGATGGACCCCTTTCTATAAATTACATGTTTATATTTACACAGCTACTGAATCTTTTATATGCAATTTCTGTGAAAATGATGTCTCCCTGACTGGTAGCCTGTCAGCTCCTATTGTGTGCAATTAAAAAAGGGCAGTGCAAGCAAGTGAAAGCACTCTGGGTTTTTGAGATCTAATCTTTGTAAGAAAAGGAATTTGAGATGTGAGCAGTAATGCATTGTGGTACAGCAGTGCATAAGCAGTATTTTGCTTTTTGTTCTTGTCCTGATTAGTTGCTTCAGTGGTAAGTGAGGTAACAGTTTAAAAAACTAACTCATTATGTGGAATGACTCTGCTGTGATACTTAAAATCATCTTGCGACACTCTGGAGCTCAATGCATAAAATATTAGCTTGGTAAGTAACTCTCCCTTTGGATAGAGCCTTTTTCTTTCAGAAGTTAACCTGCAGATATGAGAAATCCGTCCTTGCATATAGTGTCTGATCCAGTGCCAGCGCCTAAGGATGTCCTTGGAAAGATTCCCATCTTTAAACACTGGATCAGGGTCCATGGTGCAGTAGCTGAAGTGCTGAGGCTTGGATTGGCAGCAATAAAATATGGCATTACTGTTTCAAAGTAGCAAAAAAGGCTATAAGAACATAGGTTCACAGTGAAATACTGACAAGAAAAAGCAAGAGCTGTGTGAAGGCAGAAAAAGGGAATTTATAAAGAAAAAACTTGGGAATCATGAAGATTAAAATAATAGGTGTTTTTTCCAGTTTGTTCACATCTGTTACAACATACGTGCAAGGGAAAAACAAAGCATTTTTCTCCACTCAGATGGATAAATACTATATCTGTTTCAAAGATGTGAAGGATAGGACACAGAAGTACATCACACAGTGAAGTCAAAGGTGATTATTTTGGAGTAGCCGAGGTACAAATGTCGAGATGTCCTGCACTAACTCCCCAGGCTGGCATAATTAGACGGCTGCAAGAACAGATATCTTTTGCCCAGAATTACAGAATATGGTGGGAACTAGCAAGACAGCACATGATCTTGAAGACACACTCAGCAGGGAAGGAGACAACCCCTGCAGGGACCTGTAGTAGGTTTCCTAAGGTTTTTGTTCTCATATTTAACAGCCTGAAGACAACAGACTCATCTCTAAATTACACCAGTAGAACAGTAAGCAATACTTGGAGCAGAGGTTTAGGTGATAAGACCAAGATCAGGTGTACAATTTTGTTAATCCATTAGGTAAAAAGGCTTTTTGCCCATATATTTGTACAACGTTTTGTGCGATTAGCTTTTGATCCATGTATCCTTGTATCTCTGTAACTGTATTGCAACTGAACAACAGCATGTGATTAAAGCTGACGTCAGAATTTATGAGGCCCTCGTGCCCAGTCATGTGCTTTGAAGAATAAAGCATGTATAAGCAAATTAACCAAACCAGTAACCTCTCTGGACATGCAAGAACTGTGATATTTTGCATTGTGTTGTAGCAATGCTAGAAGCCAACAAAGGGACTGGTTTCTCTCCCAGAGCTATAGTGAATTTGATGGCATTGCACAGACTTGGACATATATTAAACAGAGCCATGTTTACTTGTGCTGCATAAGAATCACAGGGGGAAGCAAAATCAATGTTTTCCAAATGGAATAGAAAGAAGCCGTGAGGAAAAGAAATGGTATTTTCAAGCTTCTTTGAAAGGTAACACAAACAATGCACAGAGTAAAAAAAAAAATCTTTGAAGAAAAAGCACTTGCCAATGTCTTCCTCACTCTATATTTACCTTGCTTTGGAGGGTTAAGGCATAGTAGGTCCTTAGTATTATTTTAAAAGGGGGGTGCATGTGTGAATAAGTAGGCTTTGAAATTGATGTTTTGAATTGGAAGCTGCACAATGCATCTGTACATCTTGACAGCAAAAGAAGACTCAGATTTCAGAGAGGCACTGAGATGACACTGAGAGTGCATGATGCAGTGGCGTAATGAAACAGGGATCAATGTTAAAATGAATGTAACACCATTGAGGAGTACACACAGATCAATACTCTTGTAAGCCATAGAGTATAATCCTCCTATATAGGTCTTGTTAGATAGTACAGTCAATTCTATGAAGGCGCATTTTTCTGCATTTCTCAAATGTACCTCTGACTTACCTGTCCTAAAGACTGTATTAAAATGTCCTTCTTTTGCAATGTAAAGGTTTGAATCTTTGTCTTCCCACCCATGTATGCCAGGGAAAATATGCAGTGCTTAATAGTAAACTCCCAATCCTCAAAAATGTGGCATAGGAAGATAAAATGGACAGTCAGCAATGATTTGTGTTTCATTAAGTCTTTGAAACATTGTTTTATCCCTGTCCCCCCTTACTGCCGCCTGCTTTTCTTTAAAGGAATATATTTTAAGCACAGTTACTGAAATGCAGTCTCAAGGGAAAGGGGAAATGCAGTCTCAAGGGAAAGACTAAACAGTCTTGCAGCCCTCGCTTATATTGTGCAAAGAACCTGCTTATGGTTATTTTCCACCTCCTGATTTTTAGAGCTTAAACCCATTTTCAAAAGATCAGAGACTTTCTCTCCTTTCTTGATGCATGGATAGCCTTGGAAATAGAACGTGGTTACTAGTGTAGACTAAGGTGCTCGCTCTCTCTCTCATATATATGTGTATGTATGTATATTCCCTAAAGATTTCATGCTATCCACATTTTTTCTCACGCCACTGAAAACTTAATGCCTCTGAGAATCCCCATGTTTTCAGTTTTATAGTCGGATGATTTGTAGGAACTGATGACAGTCAATCTGTGGTTAATGACTCCAGCATGCCAAGTCAAACTGTTTCCCACAAGGAAATAGCCAACCTAAATGTAAGAGAATAGTCAAAGTTTATTTCCTCCTTGATGGGGTATTTAGCACTGGAAGAAGTGAAAATGATAGCAGCTTGAATCTGCCTTAAGTTGAACCCCTTGTACTGGTTCCAACATGTGCAAATAACAGACAAGCATTATTCAGCAATGCAGGTGCTGCCAACTAGGCAGGGATCGGTAAGTGCGTGAACGTCCACCAGCAGCAATTAACTGCAACATTTTTTACTGTTGTCCTGTATGCATTTGATGCTCAGTGTCATTAAACCTTCATTTTTTGTGTCTTAAGTTTGCCCACCCGTGATAGCACTGCCCAGAATGTATATTGCTGGCTGGTTTGATATTGTAAAACAATTTTTCTTAGAAAGGAGCTGATTGAGGAGTGAATGGGTCTATGGACATTGCAAATAGAGTGGCAGCTAGCTCTGTGCCCTGGAAGACCACACGCCTATTGCACTGTAGCTACACAAACCAGTGCTTGTGACTATTGTTTCTTTAATTGATCTTACATTTCACTGCCTGAAATGCTTTGCTAATTCTTTCCAGTTATTATCTGCCCATTGATATGTGCAGTATTCCTGTACTTACTACAGGTCAAAGACAGAGGGATGTTCCAGGTCTCTCACATACTTTAGAGCAACCTTGGCTGCCGAAACACTCACATAGGATCAGGCTTACGCTGCACTCCAACCTTCATATTTCAATCCTGCAAGAGCGTGGGAGGCAACAGGAGCACGTTCTGTCATGTGTCTCGTGAAAACCGAGTAACTTATCACAGTCAGGGCAATGGGAATTGCATTCCTTCCCCATTTTTGTATTAGCTTGTTTTAAGGCCAGATTTCCTTGAGAGGCCCATGCTTTTCTCAACCCCTTAGAATGAGCAGGTCCTTGATTTCATTTCAGCTGCAGACCTGGCTGCCTCTCTGTAGAAAGGGTAATGTTTCTCAGCTTCTAGTTTTCACCTGTCTTCTTTTCTCTAATACAGGCATTTATATTTTTCCTCGTAATTTCCAAAGGAACCTACTAGTTCTACCCCTCTCTTGTTAGAGCTTGGAGGTTTTTACCCATTTCCTCACTGAGATGACTTTGTTTTGAATTTCTTTGCAATAGGAAGTATGCATATTTTTAAAGAGTGGAGAAGAGCTAAAGCAAATAAAAATAAATTAATAAATACATAATTACAGTGTTGCTTCAGGGAAAAGTTTCTAGGCATAATCTAGTAACAATGACTGGAGATGCCATTAGCACTGTGTCTTGATTCCAGATCCCCTGGGATAGTCTAATAATTAAGCCTGTGTTTTCCAGTCCCTTTTGGCCTTAATAGCTATTATGATCATTAATTGTAACCTGCCATAGACTCTGGTTTCTAATGCCTTTGTGAGTCCAAGACCAAATCTGTGTCCCCTTGTGAGGGAACTAGGTTGATGATGAGCAAAAAAAAGTATTCTCGTTAGTCCCTCAAGATGCTGTTCTCACTTTCATTCCCAAACTCTCCTTTCCTTCCAGGTATCTACAGCCAGCAACTTTTCGCAGCTTTTCCTGAGCTTCAGTTAATCTTTACTCTTTCTGACGCTATGGCAGCTCTAAAATGCCATTGCACTTGCCCTCATTTATCATCCTCTTTTTCAGTGTTTGTGATTGACCCCATGCACTGCAGTCTTGGCTATGTGGATGCTGAGCTGAAACAAACAAAAACCGAATTGTCACCGCTGCGAAGACTGCTCTTAAGTAGATGCTCCTCATGATGCAGCTCTGGCTTTAGAAAGTTCAGTGTTACCAGAAAACTGTCAGCCCTGAATATTACAAACATTTCCTTTGCTTCCATGGGAAAAAGCAAAAACTTGTTAAGGGGGTCGTTCCCTGTCATATTAATTGGCAATGCTGGCAGCAGTTACACAGCTGCAGGTAAAGGAGCTCACTTTCTCTGTTGCAGAGAGAAGCGTTGCAAAAGCAATACACAAACAAAGCAAGGCACAAGCTCTTGACTAATCTGTCACTCCTTGCTGAACTTGTCTGAAATTTATTGTCAGTTAGACAGCATTTCTCTCTGTTTACTGATGTGATTGAGAGGATGATTTATCAAGGCTCAACATCACACTGAACGCTGCTCTCTGGTCCGAAGGGTAATGAGTTGTAGACACATCTCATTCTCCTTCCCCACGTGACTCTGAGATCGCAGGGCAAGGTGAGTATTTGCAGGCTTCGGCGTGACACGCGGGCAGTTCTGCTGGGGGGGTTGTTCATGCCGGAGGATCGGCCCGCTCCTTGCCCCTCCGAGCAGGAGAGGACATATATTGTTTATCAGGAGGTTTCAGGTAGCTGCACAAAGACAAAAAGGGAGCATCGATGAGAGAGAGGGAGTGGAATGGGAAATGACAGTGGGAAGGACAATGAAAATGGCAAGAAAATAAAAGGATTAAAAATACCAGAAAGTGAAACGACAGCTTATTGTTGTCACTGCCATTATCCCTACTGTCGCTTCATAGCGTGGCTTAATGCCGTTTGACATTGTCTTGGCTGACGACCGTAGCACGGTCCCATCACAATACAGTGGAAACTAATGCCTTCTCTCTGAGTGTATATTTGTTTTGGTTATGGTGAGTTTTTCTTAAGCAGCCCTGGTATTTGTTTCAATCACAACAATACCCATCGTCTCACCTTAATTTACGGAGTCATAACTAGCAGTATTTCTTTTCAGCATAAAGAGTGCATTGGAACAAATGCCACTATTTATCAACTGTAATGCAGTTCTTTATAAAGGTCTTATGTGAGCAAAGAATAAAAATGCAATGATAGTCTCACAATAAATACCCTAAATTCTTTATTGCCTATTTATGGTGTAATCTCTCTACAGTACAATATATGACTGTTTAGAAAAAGCTCCAGAATACAGTTATATGGTTTATTTACCAGGAGATGGCAATGGTGATCTACTGCAGTATTAACTTATATACAAGGCCCATATAATTCTTCCGCACCACTACAAACTTCAGTATGAATGAATCCAAAGTATTCCAATACTAGTTTTGCCTTCCTTATTTCTAACTTGTTACAGTTCAGTATTCATTGTAAAGAAAGTATTTTTTTTTCACTCATTTTTGATTGAAATTGCTGTCACTACATTTTTTAAAGGTGTCTAAATACAATCATGCTGGTATTCTGGAAAACAGATTATTATTTAAAAACAGAGCAGCCAATACCATTGAATAAAATATGCCATGTGTCAGAAAAATCAAATGATTGATGAAAGTAAAAGCTTAAAAAATGCATTTAGTTTTACAGTATCAAAATTGAACTTGAGTAGTTAATGAAAAATAAATTATAGGTTACGCTATTAAAAATCATGTTATAATTTTCTATTAAGCTGCTTGAAGTATGGTGTTAAAGTATGTAGATGCCAACCATTTTACAGAACCTGAAATTAACTGCGGTCTGCAATGTTGTCTGAGTTGTCACATTACCTTAACCTAAAGTAAGGCGTGCATCATTCTTACATGAATTAGTGCAGCGTTGGTGTTCACATGTAGAAGATCACTGCCATAAGCAGTGGAAGGAAAAGTCTGGCTTCTTATGGGATTGTTTTATGTTCCTTTATATCCTTCTCCACCTGACTGCCTGTTTGTTACTTTTGTCCCCAGAAAGCTTGTACAAGTTGACAAGTTGTTTTGTGCATGTTTACTAGAAATTTGGCAGTTTTCAAACAGAAGAAATAACTGGTGAGTCTTGCTTGCATTTCACCAGCAGGACAACGTCACTCTCCTCTCCCCAGCTATCCTCCTGTCTGTAAGGAGGGAGCCGGGGACACTGCTGGCTAGCTTAACCTGCTCTGAAGGAGATCGGTATGGGTCCATGTAGAGCAGTTACCATCTTTCACCAGGGAACTACTCCCACGGTTGGCTTTTCCTTTGGTCTTCTGAGATACACAGTCCATGTCTTACAACTGTCAGTATATGGCTCTCAGTTGAGAGGGTTATCCACCCTCAAGTTAAATAAATGCTTTAACTGCATTTGCTCTTTGCAACATTAAATGCCAACATTATTGCCTTTCCACTCTTATTATTTTAGTGTTTTCCCCAAAACCAGCCAAGACAGTAGAAGTGTGAGGCTGTGAGAGGAGCAGGGAATAGGTAAGGAGCGCTCTTCTGTAACAACAGATGATAGGAGGGAAAAAAACCTTGTTTTACTCATGTGAAGGTCTCGATTTTCTACTGTTTCAATTGCGTTTAGTTTTCTAAAAGCCCTTCTTCACCACAGTGTCTATCTTTCTACTACTACAATATCTTTCCTTTCTTTCTTCTCTTCTGCATTAAGTGGTACTCAATCAAACCCCATCTGTACAAGGAAGAAAAAGCAAATTTAGAGCATACACACAGTATTTCCCTTAACACCTGCTCTCTCCACACCTTTATATCAGGCAAATTCTGTGTTGGGATCTGCTTGCTCAGCACTCATGATATACTTTCTAGGGGAACAGCTGGTTCCACCTAATCAGTAGCAGGACATACCTATGTACACAACAGCAATCACACATTATGCATCTGCAATATCTTTCCACTCACAGATCCCACAGGGTACAATGGAAAGGCAGAGGTAAGAAAGACCTTTGTCAGTCTTTTTTTCCAATAAGGAAATAGATCGATGGAGGAAAATGAACTGATTGAGTGAAAGCAGCAGAAGAAATAGGGACTAGGGTTTAGAGCCTGTTGGCTGTTTGTGCCTTGCAGTATCGGCCAAACAAACTGTCTTTCTCTTTCCCTTTCACATTTTTTTACCTCTTTACATTTCTCTAGAAAACAGCACAAAGTTAGTCAATACATTCAGTGCTGCCGTCTTCCCTGGGCACCAGGGCAGCCACATGTTTTGCCTTATGGTGAGGTTCTCCAGCAGCTTCGACATCTAACAGGGCTGTGAATCACTCCGGTGGTGTTCGTGTCTCTTCAAAGGACGATTTTTCAGAAAGGGCAAAATGATGTTCAGACTGACAGTCGCTCACACAAAATGTCTTGTCTTCTCTGCTGGATCTCTTGCTGTGAATACCACGTTCATGTCAGCCGTGTGGAGGAAGGAATTATGAGTTTCCCTTTTCCTATCACTTATTTAGCACCCAGTCCCATCTCCCTTGTCTTACCAACTTAGATCATGCGTACGCTCCAGTACGTAGTAGAGATATGAATGTTAGCTTGAAATGAATTAGCTCAACCGTCTCTCTACTTCGCTAAAATCTGTCCTGTAAACATTCTAGACTGCAGGCTCTTGAGAGTGGGACTATTTACAACCTTGTTTTTACATTGTTTAGTACAACAGGGCCAAAGCAGGGAGGCTCTGGATGCCACCGTCATGCAGATAATTTTCACAGTGACCCAGAGGGAGAAGCAAGGCCAGACTCAGAGGTTAGCAGTTCATAATGGGTAAAGAGAAGTTTAAATTTCTGAATTATAAAGTTGTAAAAAAGATTCAAAGGGAAGTAAGGGCATCCTCAGCCC
>JANHGO010002580.1:0-29535 GCA_024606505.1 Aquila spilogaster
TTGCCTGACCACTGGAGGGCACTATTTATAAACAACTGACAGCTGTAAGGCTTTTCTTTTGATGTGAAAATTTTGCCCCCAAATTAGCCATAAACTCTTCCTACGGTACTGTAGTATTATGACTGTGAGTAGGAAAGGAAAGCATTTATTTTCCTATCGTATATTAAGAACGTACAAAAGTAGGGTTATGTTGTTTGGAAATGGTGGATAAGGCACCTGGAAAAGCAATGAGGAGTGCAGATCTCTTCTACTGACCACACCACTGACTCACTTATATCATTTTTGTTTATTTATTTATTGAAATAGCTGCTCTTGAATTACTACTCACATTGTAGGTCTGTTTGGTGTAACGTATCAGAAAGCATTCAGTCCAGGGAGGAACCTGAAAGGAAGAAGAGGAAACGCAATCTTTATGGTATGGGGAGGCTCACCGTCCCTGGAGGTGTTCAAGAAAGGTGCAGATGTTAGCACTGAGGAATATGGTTAGTGGCTATGGTGAGGATGGGTTGACCATTGAACTCAGTGATCCTAGAGGTCTTTTCCAACCTTTATGATTCTATAATTGTATGATATGAAGAGGCAGCTGGCAGCCGAGCTGTTGTCTGTGCTTCGTGCTTATGAACGCTAACATTCTATCCGTACGTTGTCATTCTTTCTGAAGAGTATTTGGAAGTGGAAGATCCCACCGTGACAGAACATAGGAGGAGGTGAAATTAACATTTCTAAGATTGTCTTACAGGAAACACTAAAACATTTTTTTTTTTTTTTTTTTTTAGATTTTAAAAATATTTTTATTCTTTTAACATTTAGCACTAACCTATGTCTAGGACCTGTCCTTCAGAGACGTTGTCGTGCCGGGTAGTTGGAAGCTTGCAAGCTAATTGCACTGCTGTGGTAGAACAGATTTATTGAGTAGAGAACTTGGCTCTGCAACAGCGAGGTGTGTTGGTAGAAATATTCAGAAGGATGCTGATAAACGTTAGGCTGGTAGTGAAAGGTTTTATATTCAGTGAATCAGTTTTGGATGGGGAGAGGGGACCTGGCTGGAAGCTGAATATACTTCCTCAGGATACATCACAAACAGCTTCTGAGGCTGTTGAGGAGCGGGTAGAAAGCTGTACGTTCACACTGGAATAATGGTATGGAGATACGGTGTTTTGATTTAAAGCGTAAACAGGTAACAAGCGAATTGAAGCAAGCACGGAAACAACCTAATGAAAAGAAACCTGTGCAAGTGCCTTCTGGCCCCAGTTATAAACCTGGAAGACTGGATTTAGCCCATGCTCTGTTTTACACGATTCACGGCAAGATGTGTATAAGCGTAGTGGCTTCTGAGATACCCAGTGCTCTAAACAAAAGGCAGGAAAAGCTCTGCAAATGTATCCAGTGTCCTTTTTCTTTTAGGGTAAAGGTCACGTCTTCATTAATATTTATATGCAGAATTGCTAAACTGGCAAGCTGTTTAGAGAATGTAAAGATGCAGCCTTACTTCTGTCCCTCTGCAGCAGGCAGTGTGAAATATGAGAGGCACCTAGACATCCTTCCCCCCTTGACCCTCTGCCTCCTGTGTGTTTTTCCAAAAGGCTTTTATGCATGCAAGTGGAAATGGAGTTATGCCCTCCTGCTTCCAACCTTTTGATTCAGATATGCAAAAGATGAAAACAAGGCAGAAATGTTATATTCCATATATCTCCCACTGGTTTAAATGTTGTGAAAAAGGGGTTTACTGGTCCAGGAGATACCTTCCATCTTGTGGCTCCCTGCTTGAGAGCAGGTGTTTTATGTACACTAGGCTGGCAATTGTTGTCTCTCTGAAGCATTAACATGCTGCTGAGAACCAGCTGTTGAAACACTGATTGGACCTTGTGGGCCATTGGAGCAGGATGGCCGATAGTTTGAACTCTTTAAAACCGACTTTGGACAGTGCAGAAATGTTGTGGTCAACCGGGTGCAGTATGTGTGGTTCCCCCAGGAGTCTTCTCCAACATGCTGAGTTATTTCGTTGGCTTGTTTTATGGTTCTCTGATTTGGGCAAAGCACTGAAACGTCTCTAATTTAGGCTGAAGGCAACTTCCTGCAAGCAGTCCTCTGAATTTTGGTTGCTCATTAACGCTGTGACTCCTTCCAGTTAATGAGAGGCTTAGATGTTCACAGTATTTTATTCGTAGGTGGTCATTTTCTTAGTTGGACGTTTGGCGAGGTGATGCCTGGTTTTTATTTTTACTTTTTATTTATTTATTTTGCAGTTTAGTAAAGATGCCCTAAGTGCTGTCCTGTGAGAAGGAAGAGGGTCACGGTGCCTGCCCTAAGGGCTCCCAGCTGCGGGACGCTGCTGGTGGCAGCGGGGAGGAAAGGAGGGCAAGGAGGAAGCATGCAGGGTACGCACAGACTGAGGGCATCTGGAGAGGAGCAGGCGGCAGATATGCGGCTGGGCCTTGATTGAGGGGCAAAGGAGACTTTTGCAGGATCTGGCAGAAACGTATGGTATTTGTCATAACTCAAGAAATCACTGAAAAGCTGCTGGCTTGAAGAGCAAGGTCAGGGGGAGGACAGTTGGGACAGGGTAATTTGTTTTCAGATATCGCACTTAGGCTCTCGGGTGCCAGGTCTCATTGTGTTAAAAGGCCACGTTATTCTCTTTCATTTTATTAAAATGAGGTATTGTACAGACTGGATTTGAGGAATCCGCTGAGCTGCAGTGGTGAATGTGAGGGAGGGGGCAGGACTGGACAGGATTATGCTCTGCATTGGTTATAGCTGTGCTGAGGCTCTTGTGGCTCCTGTGGACCCATGATGAGCACCCCTGAGCTAATGCTGCCTCGGAGTCCTGTGGCTAGCTTCCAAAAAATTGGCAGCTCTTTAGACAATCCTTAGATAAAAATACTCACGGACTGCAGATGGTCCACTGGAGCACTGGGGAGAGTAACCCTTGTTCAAGGCATTTTTGGTGATGAGCTCTTTGAGGAGCACTTGAGTAATCCAGAGTGCAGCTGTGGATTGTGTTCCTTGCTATAGATACAGCAATTGTGTGAGTACAGGATGATTCAGTTTTGGAGTGGTGGTGATACGTGAGTAAATGATTCCTTTTCTTTTCCCTTTTTTTCAGGTTACTTTTCTGTCAGATTAGTTCCTCAGATTGACGTGTCTTGTTGCAACCAAAAGGCTAAATCAGATGCAGAGGATAAGGTCGGAATGAGCATATAGCAGAATGAGACTACTACTGCTTTTGGGAAAGGTAGTGCTAGGCTGCATCCATCCCTTTCTGTGAGATCAGCACCTGCTTTTTGTGAGGGAATGTAGTCAAAATTTGTCCCATTACTTGGCTGGGTGATCACTTCTTGCAGAAACTTGGTCTGGCAGAAAAGTCCCAATTATTGCCGCTGTGTGTATTTTAGAGGAAGCATCTGAGAAGCCGTGTCATCACCTTTCTTCAAATAATGGACTCTCTTCCAGGTTCCCTATGCGTAGGGAGGCTCCGTATGATATTTTTCAGACAGGCAGGTAACATCCACAGTGAAGACAGATGTTTAGACATGAAATGGAAACAGAAGGACGTAAGCTCAGCCATTACAACACATGACCACGAAAATAAGTAGCTGCTTTGTACCAGCTTTGACTCAAGCTATTTTTTAGCCAGCAGGTGGATGCTGGGGTCACATTTTTTTCTTTATGTGATCAAGGAAGAAAGTAAATTTGTATTTGGATGACCTTTGCCTCGCTGCAGGTACACAAATGCATATTTTGAGCATCATAAGCGCATTAAAGCCTTGCAGCTTGCATGCCCACTTGCCTCATAGAAGATTTGTAGAACGGAAGATAAATGTTTATTATAGAAAATGTCAGTTGTGGGTGGTTATTGCTAATGTTTCAAGGTAGGCTGGTACAGGCTTAGGTAGGCATTGTCCTCAGAGTCGTCAGAACAGGAAAAAAAGAAAGATCTTAATTGACTTCGTTTTGTTCTTTTTATTTGAAGTGAAAGGATTCAAGTGTTTGAAAGAATTATGTTTAGGTAGACAGCAGCACACTGAAATTGAACTTCTGGGCACTTACTTTGAAGATCTGAAAGAGTTTAGCGTTTTAAGTTTTGGTTTGTTTTGGATTTGTTTGTATAGGAGGAATATTTTGGAGTTGTAGGTTATCACAGAGTGAAGCATGTGGGATTCAGCTTCTGCATTTGCTTTTGTAGAAAGTTAATCTGATTATTTTCACCAAGATACCTTCAGTGTTACAGATGATCCTTCTTCTATTCACTGTACCTTTTGTGCTACCAGATGTCAGTCTGATTTTGCTCAGAGCCTTTGATATCAGTACGTAATCTCTGCAACAGCAGTAAGTCTTTAATGCCACGTAAGTGAAGATTTGCTATGTGTGGTTTTGCTGTGCAGCCTCTCAATCTGTCCATATTTAAACTAGCTGCGAGAGGTAGCTCTGTATGGTTTGTAAGTATGCTTATGTGGCAGAGAGGTGGATCCACACACTTGAGCGTGTAAGAGCATTTCTTCTAAATCTAGTGCTTGACAATGTTTCAGAACTTGGAATCTTTATCCTGTCACTTTCTTGTAACTAGGGGGTACAAGAATAGCTCCTGTGGAAGCAGCTGGGTTATTTACCTTGACAGCTGTAACTTGTTCTAGTTTTGCATCCTTACAGAACTCCGGTAACAACTGCAAGGTGCGTGTTTACTTAGGTTTGAAGTCAGGTGCCTCTCTTGTTTCAGAGGCATCGTTTTTGTTCCGTATGGCTTCATTGACTGTGATGATGCTCATGGGTACAGGCCTACCAGCTCAGCTGCAGAATTTAGCATAGCGTTCCCAGTGGCTGCTCACAGCCTGACGTACTTTCCATCAGGAGAGCGTTGGAACACGGTCTCAGTTTCTTTTCTGTTGTTGTCCAGGCTGAACCACTTGGCAGAACCAAAGTAACAGCGTGCCGTGTGTACCACTGTGCACACAGACTCAGTCAGTGGTGAGGAACAGCGTTAGGCTGGAAGCGTAATGATCTGTGATTGATCACAGAATCTGTGCAGATTGAGAGACCTGCAGGCTGCATGGTAATGGACTCAGGTGCCTTGGCTGTTGTTTCTGAATACATCCAGAAGTGTTTCTGAGGTAGATTTTTTCATTAGCATCTTTAAATATTCTGATACTCTGCTTGGCGCGATGCTGTTGAGTGAGAAGTCTGTGGCTGTAAACATGTGCAAAGAGACAAATGGCTGTAGGAGCTTTCTGAATTTCTAGTTGATAACATCCAGTGGTCATAGAACTTTCCTTGAATGTGTTTGGCTATTTAAAAACAAAAACAAGTGCCTTGACCAGGCTGACAGCTTTCCAGAGTCTTCTGTTCAACGACCTCATTGAACAAGTCTGATTCTTACTATGGCAATTATTTTTTCACTAGTTGAGAGATCTGATGTTGCAGTGTTGCTGCAGCTTGTGCGTGGTGAACAGTGCTTCCATTCTTGAACTCGTGTGATTTTTGTGACCTTAACCCATATGAAGTTAAGCAGATGCATGAGTGTTTTGACTGGATGGCAACCCCAAGTTTGTACACGTTCACAGGATGCCATCTGTACCTGCTGCCTTGCCCTGGGACATCTGTTCAGGAGCTCTGCAAACATCTGCCATGAGTGCTGATGCTGCTTCCTGAAAGAGGCTGTGGGGCTTCGTTTGGCACTTGATCAGGGATCAGAAGTTGTCGAGTCAAAATGGTTACTCTGCTTTGCTCATGTTTGGATGTGATAAAGGAGATGATTTCTTGAACGAATGCAAAATGTAGTTATGCCTTAGTTCTTAGAGCTCTTATCAAAGCCCTTAGTTGGGATTGTCCTTACCAGATGGTGCTCTGTCTTCCTTGTGCAGTGTTTTAGTGTCTCATGATAGGTGTTAGCATCATTAAGATGAGAAAGAAAGTGCTGTACACACTAAAGATATTCACAAGAACGTTTATCCTAGAATTGTTCCGGGGTTGTGGCTTGTAGTGTGTGATCTCTCCCTCTGGCCACTTTCACATCAGAGCAGTAATATCTTTGAATGAAATGTGTCATTTTGTCACATGTTAAGATCACTGCAGTGTGAAGTATGATGAACACATGAGTATGTCTCTTCAATGCAAATAGTGGATTAAACCGACTCATCTTAGAAAAATACTTTGGTCTTTCAACTTCAGATGTCTTGTTTTTATTTGGTCTTGATACTGACTTCTCCACTTTTTGGGGGGTCGTTAACATCCATATAGTCTATTTCCAACTTACAGTATGCTTTCAGAAACCTCTCATTATCCTCTCATGACTGTACCCTTATGGGAGGTAGATATGAGTTGTCAAAAAGAATTGTAAGGCATCTTAAGTTGATTGTGGAATAGTATAGTCCACCTGTAAAGCACATTCCATGACCTTAAAACAACCCAACTTCTTTAATGTGCATCTTCTCTCTTTTATGCGTTGGGATTTGAATGAGAGGGACTGCTGTCATGTATACAGAAAACATCTGAATTCTGTATCTGTGTAAAAGAAGCCAGTAGTAGTGCTGATATGCTTAGCTAATATGGAAATTCTAGCAGAGGAATAATTTCAACCAAGGTCACATAATGCTTTGTATTTATGTTCTGTGAACAGCATGCTTTCTTAGGACATGTGTTCTGGGAACTTATTCTGTCAAAACGATCTTGTCTGTTTAAAAAGAAAAAAAAAACCTCTCATTGAGAAATAAATAAAACAAGAAAGCATCACTTTGTGCTAACAAGTTGACAAATAGGTGCCTCTCTGACACGTCTCTTGGAAAAAGTGATGAGGAGGGCAGCAGGGGGCTAACTGCAGCAACGAGCTGACACACGCGTATCTGAGACCCATCCCAGTCAGACTTCATGCAGCTGTTACGCAGCAGCAGAACTGGTTGTAATACTCAGCAGTCTCCCTTGGGCTATTGATATGGATCTCATGGCAAGACTGAAAGTTCACACTTGCTGTTGATGCATTTATTCAGGCAGTACAAGTGTGGAAGGCCGGCTCATTTCTAGCAGATGCTGTAATACTTCAAGGAGCCCTGTCTTGTTCTGTTCCTGTGTTTTCTCCTTCTTCTTCTTTAAAAACTGGGATGAATATATAAAAAGATCTGCGTGTTGGGGACCAGTTGATTTTCTTTCCTCTTACGTGGAAGTTTCTGTTACCTTTCCCCCCCCTTGTTTACCTGTAAATTTACAGTAGATGAAAACTTGTGCAGTGGCATGTGAACTCAAAGGTGAGTTGCTTTTGAAGAAGCTTTTCTCTAGAGTCTAGTTGGAGGAGGAAAGAAAAGCTGTTTGCTACCAAGAAAGCTACTTGCAAATGAATTACACTCTGGTTGAGAAAAGACAGCTGTACCTTGTGAGCTGTGAACGTAGCCCTGTGTATGTGCTCATCTAGAGATCTTTGAAGTTGCACAAAAAAATCAATGCAGATGTGCTGGTTTAAACTGCCAAGTTGTATTTAAATACCAGAGATGTGAGTTGGGCTTAACCAGCCAGTTTCCACTGTTGGGATTTTGTTGACTGCTGTTTGCCCAATGTTTGAGTGTAACTGCTTCTGATTGGCACTTGCTGAAGGGTGGTGAAAAATAGGTGCAGAATTTGTTTGCTGTCATCCTCTTTTCTGGTAATGGAAGAGGTAAAGCATATTGTATACAGTGCTGTGGCACTTGGCAGTGCAGCAGGTATATATATATATATGGTTAGCACTGTCTATTGCAGTAAGTTTTAACAAATCACTTCTGCTTTTTTTATAGTATTAATCAGGGGACAGGCAACAGGCTGTTTCTAGTTCAGAAGTAACAGTTGAAGCTAAAGCTTATCAGATGAAAACTGCAGCTTTGCAATTCCCTATGCTGTTCAACTACTGCGGCATAGATGTAAGTGCGATATCTGACTGCCATTCCCAGAGCTGGAATATTGCCTTTTTCAATACCAAACAAAACATTCTGTAGTAAGCGATTAGCTCTGTAGCTCCAGGGCATTGTGAAGAGTGACTGCAGGAAGTGATGTGCCTCCCACAGCAGTAGCTTATCCTAGAATCACAGAATGGCTTAGGTTGGAAGGGGCCTTGAAGATCATTGAGCTCTAACCCCTCTGCCATGAGCAGGGCTGCCAACCTCTAGATCAGGCTGCCCAGGCCCCATCCCACTTGACCTTGGGTACTTTCAGGGATGGGCTTCCACAGCTTCTTTGGGCAACCTGTTCTGATCCCTCGCCACCCTCTGAGTAAAGAATTTCTTTCTGACATCTAAATGTTCCCTCTTTTAGTTTAAAGCCTTTCTCCTTTGTCCTATTACTATCAGAGTGTGTAAAAAGTAGGTCCCTCTCCTATTTGTAAGCTCCCTTCAAGTACTGGAAGGCTGCAGTGAGGTCTCCCTGGAACCTTGTCTTCTCCAAGCTAAACAAGCCCAGCTTTCCTCAACCTTTCTTCATAGGAGAGGTACACCAGCCCTTTGATCATCTTTGCAACCCTCCTCTGGACCCATTCCAACAGCTCCACATCCTTTCTGTACTGGGGGCCTTGGACACAGTACTCCAGGCGGGACCTCACAAAGACAGAGTAGAGGGGGACGGTCACCTCCTTCTCCCTGCTGCCACCCTTCTTCTGATGCAGCCCAGGATGCAGTTGGCCTTGGTCTCAGGCTCTTCTATGGTCAACCATGTAAATATATTTATATAAATACTTTGCGTGCAAGAAAGATGTGTCACTCTTCTTTCCTTTCTTTGGTATTTTTTTGATATGTGTATATTTTTTCCTCTCTGCTGCTTATCTGAACAAGAGTGAAAGTTTCTTTAATGACTTTGTATTGAGCTTTGACAGAAGATGGCAATTATGATACCTTTCAGTTCACCGATGGTAGTTGCCCTAGTACTTTCCAATATCTTCTGTATGTTCACTGTGTTTTTACCGAGTATCAAAATAAAATAAGAAATCTGGGGAGGAAGTTTTTATTATGGTAGTTGAGGTATTTAAAGGGGGTGGTGTGATGGTAGTTAATCAAGATTCTACTCTTCTTTTTAGAGAGGCCTTGTTCCTTTGCCCTCCTCGTGCTTTTATATGTATGAAACTAGGCAGTTCCATCGCAACACCAGCCTTTCTTATTTTTTCCACTCTACTGCGTGTCTTTTATTCATACGTATGTCTGTTCTGCTTTCATTTAGTTCTAGTTTTGCCTCTGTCTGCTTTGCTCTTGATGATTTGTTTCAGGTGACCTGATGATGTTTGTGTTCTATGTGGAGAACGTCTTACGACTGTCTGAACCACAGAGCATTGTCAGTATGAAGGAGGTTGGAGTTTCTTTTTGTCAAGCATTGTCTTGCTGTTCCCTTCTCCATCTGTTGTGATCTGTTGCATGTCTCCATCTCTTGTTTTGTCTTACAACAGAAAATCTCAAAAATAGAATTATTTGGGAGGAACTTGGTTCCAAGTAGCCTCTGCTTCACCGGTAAGAATAATTCTTACACACACCTTGTCCGTACTTGTCCACACCAGCTGATGAGGTCTGTGCACAGCTGAGTGAGTAGAAGACATGAGTGAAAACATTTATTATTTTTACCTTGGATTTTTACTTTTGCTTTATGGAAAGAGACTTTATTACTGTCTTTTTGGTGGTTGTTTTAGTTTGGTTTTACACCCTAACTCAGCATCCGTCTTTCAACTGTGGTGTTACATTGGTATTGCCCAGATGGGAGGACATGACGTTGCAGAGGCAGACAGGGGTAGGGACTAGCCATAAAACCTGACATCTGTTCATAGTCGAAGGAGTTTCTCTACTAAAAATGGCAGTCTGTGTCACCTTTCTATAAGCAGGCAGTCATTTTACAAGAAAAAAAGAGCAGCTTGATTTGATATGCTGTAAATACTCTGTGTGATCTGAGGTCCAAGATGAGGTTTATAATTTATGCTGTCAATGCATTGCCACTGGTAAGGGCTAAACTCACTCTAGAAATAGGTCTGGCTCCTCCTGCCAGCGTGATGCCGATTAATAGCTTTACTTTGTTAACGAGGCAGTACTGCCCAAAGACTTTTCTCTTGTGACAGCTCTGTGAAGGCTTTGATTGCTTATGCCAGATGTTGAGACACCTAATCTAGCCAGGAGGCTTTGTTCCCTTGTAAAGCTGAACAATTATAGCTGTAAAAATAAAACTGAGAAAATGAATTAAGCGCAATTGCATGTAGGGGAGTCCTAAAAGTAAACAATTTTTAAACTAGATTTGCAAATAGTGAATACGAATTCAGTGATTACCTGGAGCTTTCTTACCTTAATGGCTTTTTGTTTGTTCATTGGTAATGATACACATGGTCCTTTATTTTGGCACTGCCTACAAATCCTGCATTTATAGAAAACATCTCGGTGAATAGAATAAGGATCATTTTCTTGTTGTAGAGCCTGTTCTGTGGATAACAAGAGGACTTCAGTTTCTAGGACAATCAAATGGTTTTGAACGTGAGCTGTTTTCGTGTAAATGGTATTGCTGTTTTTGTAATGCGCTGAATGTGTAGTACTTATAGCTCTACCTCTTTTTAGTAAATGAACTTGTAGACGATTTATGATGAGTAACACCCTAAATGGTGACCTTCCACGTAGTGTTTGCTTAAGGAACTCTATGAATTAAGAAGAAAGTTGACAGAAGCAATGACTGTAGACCAAAAATGGAACTGATTCTTCTTCTTGTTTTAAATACAGCTATTTTGAACTGGAGAGCAGCGGCTTACGGGATGAGATTAGATATCACTACAGGTTTAATGGGAAGTCAAGAACAGAGGTGTTTCCATATCGTCTGGCAGATGGGCAGTGGCACAGGATTGCAGTGTCACTTAGTGCATCCCACCTTCTGCTCCATGTGGACTGCAACAGGTAAGAAAATACATTCAATGTTTTATTTCTTTAGAAACGCTCTCTGCTTACTGCCCGAGAATAATATTGCAAAAGGAGATTTTTAAAAAATACTTAATTTTAAAAGTATAGCTAACTGCAATAGAATAAGAGAAGGAAAATAAAGTATTAAGCAGCAACGAGACATTCTAATTATGAACTAATGTGGAAATGGTTGATTGCTGACTGGGGAGTATTAAATGCATCTCTGTAGTTCAGGCACTTGCTGATGTTATGTTTGACTGTGATTGCATTTAAGTGTGATAGATGAGTGTGCAGTCTGTTCTGTTGTGAACCGCTTCACTCAGCGTACCTGAAAACTTGAAGAACAGAGAGGTGTGTCAGAGGCTTTTTAATTTCCTTTTAGAAAATCAAGCAGCGTACATTTTATTTTGATTTCCACCCACTGCTCCACTTGGAAGCTTCTGAGAAACGTGAAAGCTTCTTTTTGCGTGTGTAGAACTGGATGCCGTTTATTTTCTGAGGAGTATTCTGTCCGTCATTCCACTTGTTTGCTGAAGAAGTTGTGAAGACTGCGGTATGGCAGACAGTCAGGATTTCAGGGAATAAAAAACCAACAAACCTAGAATCTCTCTTCCCTAGAATCTCTTCTGCTGGGATGCGGTCTCACAACATGTTGAAGACTGGCCTTTGCTGACTTAGTGATTGATGGGGAAACTCAAAAACCTCAAAATTGGGACCTTTGACATAGTCTTTAGGAATGAGGAGAACAAACCATCCCTTTCAGTTATTCTAGTGCTGGAATGAGTATGAAAGTATTTTTTTTTGTCTTCAGTGAGAAGATCTGTCCAGCACATGGGTTTTGTAATTGTGGCACTTGAATGGACGGAGTGACAGCTGGTATTTATTTCTGAAGTCCTTGTTTCGTTCAGGTGGACAGAGTAAAGTTATGGGACAACTGTGGGAGTAAAGGGTCATTGGAACATCTGGAAAAGCTGTAGTATTGACTGAAGTAACTATAAGGTACTGTTTTGACAAGAAAGTTGCAACCATTTTCTGCAACTGCATAAATTATTGTCTGTAAAAACTTGATCTCAAGCAAGCTTGCTTGTTAAATCCTTTTGTTTGGACCCTAAAAGCCAATTATGTGCTTAAAGCAGTTTTAATTTCATTTAGGCCTGAAGTGATTGTCTTCATTTCAGTCTTCTGATTTACTTATCCTACTATTATTTGTTCATCTGTTATATTATTTCTTGGCTTACCACGGCGTACTTTTCTGTTTGTTGACATAATGGGTTTTGGGACAGATTACTCATCATGTCCTGTGTTGTTGTTTTTTTATGAATAGCGAGTGTGTTCTTGGAAGATGCCCTTATGAGATTTTTTTTTTTGCTGTCTGCCTTTTTGAATACTATATGGAAGGAAGACAACACAAAAAGCCTGGTACAGAAGTCTATCCATGGACAAGAGAGCTGCATAGAGTCATGGTTGATTTTCTTTACAGTAACAGGCAGCAATAGATAAATAAGATTATGGAGTAAGGTGTGCTGTTGGATGAGGAGATGAATGTGTATAGATGTGTCTGCCAGGTAGCCCTAAACAGGGCTCATGCGTCTGTGAGTGTCCTCTAGGCTACTCCCAACACAGATCCATACCTAAATGCCATTTGGCTATTCGTTTTGTGCTTGTTTATAACACCTCCTGAATAATGTGATGGGGGAATAGTTTTGAAAGCTTGACTTGAGGGCGGATAATAGTAGAAGTTTAAATGAAAAAACAAGAGAGTGTTCCTATCTCAGCTGTGATATCTCAGTTCAGTTGATTAGAGACCTTTATGCGTGTTGGTGTTGTAGTTTGCTTTATATTTTAACCTCCTGCATCTCTGTACTCAAAGAAGGAATCCGTATCTTTTTAATCTTGGCACCAGCATTTCTGGCTGACACTACAGTAAGTGTCAGAAGATGTGAAAATGAACTGCTTGGCCTAAAGAAGGGCAAGTCAATGAGGGGTAATTCTGGGCTCTACCAAAACCCTGAAGCTGTCTTAATATTAGAGTCAGGAAAGCTGTAGCTGAAGCTATGCACAGAATCCATTGTTAAAGACTGTAGACTTCACATGTAGATGTCACCATTTTAGGCTAGTGTGGTGTCATTGGCTCTTGGCAAAGTTCGGGATGCCTGATGAGAATTGATGCTTTGGCAGACTTAATTCAAAGTCACAGGGAGGGAGAGTACAACAGTATCACCTGTCCCACACCCTGCAGAGATGCGCTCTTATAGAGTTCACCATAACAAGAAGTTAGGTTGAAGGGTATCTGTTTAGAGGAGGAGTTCTCTGCTTTGTTTCTTACAACTTGCTTGGTTTTTAAGAAAAAGAAAAAACTGAAGAAGAGAATTCACCCCTTGGTTTACTACTGAATCCCTTCAAGGGAGTTGCAACTTTGTGCTTTCAAATGTGTGTGAATTTGTGTAAGAGCATTACTCCTTTTTGGCTACTGGAACACACTATACATTTGGAAGACCGTTCTTGAAGAGTGACATGTGAATGCAGCGCTGTTTAACTTAGCGTGTATATGAGACTGCCTTGAAAGTATTTGCATTGGGACAAATATCCAGGCTCCCCATACGTTTGCTGCAGGATTTGCTTTGATACTGAAATGTAGCCTCTGGCTTCTAACAACTGCAGTGAATCAGAAAGCATTGGAGAAGAAACTTCTAAGTTGTAAACAGTTTTATTCTTCGCAGCCTTACCACCCACATCAATCTGATTTGTAAAATTGCTTTGCCATTTGGTACTTGATCGTCTTCTGGATTCAACTCAAAGTTGATTTCTGTTTTTCAGACCTGGCAGGGTTGGGGAAAGCTACCTGAGGACTGGTAAAAGCCTTTAGTGCCTTTAAGAATCGTCTTTACAACAGTGTAATTGCTGCTCCTGTAATGATGTGTATGTGAGATGGTGGGGAAGGCGTACGTATTGAGGGAGATATGTTTGTGTGCAAGTACAGTAGTGGCCTTTTGAAATCAGTCCCTACTGTGTCTTGCTCCTTTTGGTGCTCCTTCATGAAAACAGAGCAAGAGTCGTTGCTGAGTTTGGTGCTAGAGCTTGGAGCTGATGACACACGAAGGTGCATGGAAGTCCAGGCTAAAAACTTGTAAATGTCACTGGATTTGGAACATTTTGATAAGGTTCAGAAAGTTGAGAAAAATGAGAAGACTATGTTCATTACGAATGTCCAGCTGATGCATAAGTAAAACCCATGCTGAAAGCAACATGCACGTTAATTACAGTGCTGTTCAGCTCCTTCCATCCCCAGTGCTGAGTTCACTAGTGGCATACAAATCTTGTTTTAAAACATTTGTTCTGCTTAGGATCTGTGCCTCCCCTACTGTAGGGAAAAGGAGGTTGTCAGGGGCTGCCTCTCTGATGAGCACTTGGGCTAACCTAGAGCGACTGTCAGAAGATCGTTAAATAAACTGGCCCTAAAGAGTTACTCTGTAATGAAATAGGCTCTGTCAGGCACCTTCCCAGATTTGTTCTCTTCGGAGAGCAGAGGTAAAGGATCCTGCAGTGCATGGCTGCGTTGTCAGGAGATTTTCAACCCCAGGAGATTGTCAGTGCTGTAATACCTGGCATTTGCTTTCAGTTTGATGGGAATTAGTTTCAGCTGCACAGAGCCTGTAATGTCATCGATGGCTGAAGAAGTAACGCTGGGGCTACAGTTTTAAGAGGTGGTAGTAACTGTCTTAAAATGCTTTTATTGACAACGTTAAGAAATACAAATTCAGAATTGTTCTCTGTGTATTTAATTGCTCTGGGGAGGTATGCTGAGGGCTGCTTGCTTTTTATTTTTATTGTTTTATTTCTCATCAACCATACTGCTGCAAAGGTTCTCACCTGTGCAGAGAGTATTGGGGCTCTTTTCTCTGAACTCTGCAGGTGTAGAAGGGAGAGGGCAGTTTTCTGTGAAAATTAATGCTTTCCTATTAAAAAATATTGGAGTGTCTTTTATTATGAATCCAGCCTATGGTTTTGATGGATACTCTTAGCTGTTTGATGGGGGAGGTTGGTGAAGTACAAGAGGATAGATTATAAAACTGGAGAAAGCCAAAGCAGTTTTCATCTGAAAAACACGTAGTTGACATCTTTTATGTTTCTTCTGTTTGGAGCACTAAGGAATAAAATATGCATGAGCAGTGAGATCTTATTATTTGGAAAAATAAATAAATCAAAGCAACGTAATCCAAATAAGAGAACCCAGTACCCCCTGAGTGCTTATAACTAAGATTTTCCAGCTGCCAGCCTGAAGTTTTCAACTTCTCTAAACCAAACCCAATGACTTCGATTAACACAGGCATGTCCAACCTGCAGCCCGTTGGCCACACAGCTCACAATGTGGCTGCCCCTTGCGCCGTGCTGTCACTAAGCAATGTCTAAGCAGTGATGTGCTATTAACCCTAACTGAGCTGCAACCAGAGCCAGGAGGAGGGGCGCAGTGTAGTGTAGTGCTGACTCAAGTTAGGGCCAGAAATTGTATGTGTTTTGGTGCATTGACTAAACGCAGTCCTGTGAATGGTGAAAGATATGCAGTGGTGCTTTCTGTTGCGATAAAGAAATTTGAGAACAGGTTTCAAGGTTGCGAAAAAATTATCAATGTTTTGGTATATTTGTGATTCCATTTTCAGTCAGTGTAAAAACGTGACCTGCAACATTTCAAATGGAATGTATAGAGTTCTACGATGAGTTGCAATCAGATACTCAACTCAACAGTCTGATCATGTCCCTCTACCAGATTTTTATAAGCGCTGTCTTAGCAGAGAGAAATATCCCTTTCCTCACACCCACGCCGTATTCGTATCATCGCTTTTTGGCAGTATGCACATATGTGAACAATTATCGTCAAGGAGGAAGCACAGGGAAAATAAATTTTCATCAGACACCTCTGATGAACGCATTGAGAACTCGCTAAGAATTGCACCCGCTGCCATCGAATGAAACTGGTGCGTTAGTAATTTGCTTTATCAAACAGTGCTGTTGCGCTCATTGTATCAGTTGTAGTTTCCAAGGAAATAAGTGGGGGGCATTACTTTGAGAGCAACCTATGTGCAGCCCAGGGCCATTTCTTTTCACTCAGTGCGGCCTGGGCCAGCCAGAAAGTTGGACACCTGCGGGTTAAAACATAATAAATTACCAAAAATTAAGGGGTAGATTTCAAGAGAGATTCATTGCTTTAGTTTTGAAACAGTTTCCCTTGGAAGAGGAGATGGCATGCTGGTAGTGTTACGGAGCTAGGCTATTTGTTCTCAAAACTTCTGGTGTCCCAGATTGCTTCTCCATTCTTTAATCTGCAGCGAAAACTGTCACAGAACTGATTGCTTAGGCAGAGTGCTCTAATTGTGCGTTACAGGTGCACCCAACTTCTGACGTGTGGTGTTCTGGGTTGGGAGTTAATTTTCACCTACTGATTGTTCCTTCTGGTTGACAGGAAAGCAATAACCTCTTTAGCATAAGAGAGATCTCCAGCTGGCTTTTCATGTCAGCTCCTGTCCATCCTGTATTGTTAGAGTTAGCGCAGTTAAGCTGCAAGGAAATGTTAGGATGCATTCAGTTTGACTCGATAATATATATATACATTTTCTCTTGGTTTTAATTTTTTTTTTCTTACTAGCTGGGACATTTCATTGGATGCTGAACATCAGCAGGATGGTAGTATGGATGTGACTGATGGCATGTCGTAATCTAGTCTATGTTGAAAATTTCTTACTTTAATCCTAGATGAACTGGTTACATTTTTCTGTTGTATATTGCACTGATAGTGCGGGGAGAGGGTTGTGAGTATTTATGCAAGTGCTGAGAAACTACTATAGAAAACAGTCATAATCTGTAGCTGTGCCTGGCTGCCTTTGCCCACCTACAGAAGAAGGTAGCTGCTCACAGGCAGTACCAGCGGGGTCAGCAGCTGGTTGCCTGGCGTGGGGCAGTGCTGCAGCAGGGAGGCTGCGTAGCTCCTGCTCAGTGCAGAGCATGCAGCTGCTTTGGTTGCCTTTAGGAGTTTAACCAGGTCCTGCTGATGCCAGTTAGTGAAGAGCTGGAGGTGACCTCCAAGAGTTCAGTTAAGGGCCTTAAATGGGATCTGTGGAGCCAGTATTGGGTAGCTGCAAGCTCAGCTACTGCTGAATGTGAACTTAAACTATGATAAAAGTTTAGAAACGTTGTTTTTTTTAATTTAGGCTTGTGGGCTGATGGCACTTCACAGTAAGTTGAAGTTGTTGATAGGCAGGTTTGTGGCTTCAGCAGAATGGGAATAATGCGTTACACTTTACTACTGGCATCTGGTATTCATCATGTTTGTGTGCTATGGATGTGTCAGAGGGGATGGAGAACGGTAGAGGAATGACATTAAGTCAAGACTGGCAAGTTTCAGCTGAGTTTGTCATTTCATAAAGTGTGTAAATAGGTCTATTATCCCATTCTCAGTGTTTTTTAACATTTGTCCAGTACATGTTTTGATTTTTTAAAGTAATAAAGCAGTAATCACTTAAATGGGGATGATTACTCACAAGACCCTGAGAAATTGAGCATGCCTGATTTGAAATGTATGTGGAGATGAGTTTCTGTGGATCTTTTTTGGGAGAGGTCTCCTGTTGCTTGGTTGGATTTTCTGTTCATTTGCTGGAGCGCTAATGGGGTCACATGGATGGAGATGGTCGTAATTGGAGAATCGGCTACATGAAGCAAATAGTTTGGGTTCTTCCTTTTGGATTGTAAGAACAATTATCTTGCACCAGCTGGGCAGACCAGCAGAGATCCACAACGGAAAGGAACTCTCCCTTGTGAAATGGTTAGCTGAAGTCTGAGTTCAGAACTGAAAGTCGCAGAGGGTAATACTGGAGCTGAGTGGAAAAACAGGAGTATAATTTTAGCAGACACTTTTATGGAAAGCATCGAACCTGTGCCAAACTGCAGATATGAGGACCCTCTGAACTATTCGGAAGCTGACTTGAGATCTGAATCTCTGTACAGCAAATAATCCAAAGTCTTTCCAAATGATTTGAAACCTCCTGAGCGCTGTGGGGTGTGAGAGTGACCAGGAAAGCAGCAGTAAGGCTCCTGAAGGCTGTGAAACCAGCCCGGTCCTGCATCACATTTCAGGTAGTGTAGTTTTTCTAGGAGTTCAGAAAGTACTCAGTTTTTTCAAGGGTTTAGTGAGCTGTATTTTATTTAATAATGCAGTAGATGCTGGCTACTGCGTCTACTTTTTAATGATGTGAAGAACCATTAGAATCAGTAGTACCGGTACGGTGATACTTTGAAGGAGCAGCATTCAGCATAGCAGTAAGGTCACATGCTACTTCTATAATTTTTTTTGTACCTGAGACCAGTCACTAATGAAAGAATCAATGGAAGCTGCATTACATAATTGTGCTGCAATTCTAGCAGCATTCACTTCAGCATGATAAGAGTGAAAGCAAATCACTGTGCCAACTAATGCAACTGGAAGAACTTCCCCAGCCCCAGCTGACTCCTTCTGTGTCACTGCAGCCACTTACCTGAAACTCGACTGAGGGATGTGCTGTACGGCATCTCCGGGGTGAAATTCTGGCCCCGTTGAAGTCTGCAGTGAAAAATCTCATTGACTTCAACTGAGCCACGCTTTCACCTCTAGAGCATGTCGGATGCCGAGAGAAATGAGCTCCAAACCCGAATGCTGTCCCTGGGTAGTGCTTTTCTGTCTGTTGACCTGGCAGTTTCCATCAAAACTTAATTTTAGAACCAATTTAATGGCTTGTTCTGTGTTTTCTGTATGTTTCATTCGCTTTCTCAGTCATGCCCAATTAGTTATTATGAGAGCGTGATGGTGGTTTGAAAGACAACAGGGCTAAAATGGGCATTTGAAAAATACCGTGGGAAAACAGAGATGAGGGTTATCTGATGAACCTTCAGTGAGAACTGGGGGATGTGGAATGAGTCGTTCTTGTGCCGAGTTACTGAAGCAGCAGCTGATGGGGAGCACTGGCAGCTCTGGGGAGAGCTGTGTGTCGTTATGTGGTGCTGAGACAACTAATAGCAGGGCTCTGGTGGGAGAGGGGAAGCACAGGCAGGGTGTTCATAAGTAAAACCCATGGTCCTCAACCTGTAGCTACCTTCAGTCAGGAATGGAAATTGGCTGCGGAATATGGATGAGATTATTTGATGGCTGTACGCAAACCACTTAGTGAGCACGTATATGCCTTGATGAGATGATCCTGTGACAAGATACTCTAAGGCAGTTCACTTCTCAGCAGATGATTTTTTTGGAGGGGGAAAAGAAGCTGTTTAGCAGAAAGGTTGCTTGTGGTTGGCTTATTTTTACATTTATGTTCTGTAGCTGTACAGAAAAGACTTGGAATCAAGGGCCTGAATCTTCTCACAGTCACATCTGTCTTGCTGCACTAGGTAAAGTGACCTTGGGGTTCAGAGTAGCCTGAAACAGAAAAGAGGATGTTCCATATGCTTTGTGAAGAAGGGTTGTTTCTAGGCTGTAAACTGCCAATTGTGAAGACCCGTGTGCTGCCGATCTTGGGCCAGGGGCCAGCATGTCCCTGCATATAATGCAGGTAGGCGTAATGGAAGCCAAGTTTCTGCACTGCCAGTTCTCACTTAACAAATGTTTTATATAGAACACCAGAAGTAATCTTAACATTTTATGACAAAATGGAGATAAGCCATGTAACTATGGTTTTACCTCTTTGCTCTAATAGAATGTTATTTGAGGGTTAATATTGCTGCAAAATCTGAAGTACCAGTGATGTTTTGTGCCACGATGATGAATGTTTCTTCCTATTGCTTTCTGATTCAAGATAGTCTTAAGTATTTACTACTTGCTTAATGGATACTTTAATAGAGTTTTTCAATCTTGTATCTATGTCCCTTTATCTACGGGCTTCTTGTTCACTTTGTGGTAGTTTTTCTTGTTATTATTAAGAACTTGTTGGATTAATTTCTCCCTCTTAGTTGTAGGATCTTTTAGATTGCTCAGTCCTGGTTTACTGATACTTGGCATCTGGGATGTGTGAGAATTACTGGAATGATGTTTAGTAGGGTAGCAAGTGAGAGCTATGTGCTTTTGGCCTTTGTGTTAACAGTCTGCTTGAATCAGTGTTCCGGTTTAGAACCTGTTTCAAAGCTTGCTGATGTTAAAGGGTGTCGTTTAGTGAACCTGAGAGCTTTAGTCTTGTAATATAAGTGGAGTTGTCTCTTGTCTGTATGGATATTTGCGTGCATCACATAAACTCCTAATACTACGTGTTTTTTGCTCTGGAACTCAGATAGCAATAGTTGCAAGTGGTAAAATGACAGCCAAAATATCTTTGGCAAGTTGGAGAATTCGTTTGAAAAGATGTATTTGAGCTGTGTGGTTCTCAACTCTGTATTGAGATGTTTGAAGATAAGTAACTGAACTCACATCAATTTGTAAGAGTTGACTTTGATTTCTCTTAAAGTATGCGTGATATCTCCTTCTGCAGTCAAGGTATTTTTTTGACCCAGACGCTACTTGTAGCTCTGCTGTGGCAAAACAGGCGGAATATGGTAAAAGCTGGCGTCTTCACCAGAGAAAGTGACACGTGTGTTTATCTTTTGCTTCTGCTACTTGCAAATTACATGCCAATCTTACGCTCAAAGCCAGGATCAGAGCCACAGGACGTTTGCCTCAGACGTAACAGATCAAGATAGACTTTAAGAAGAGTCCAGGTTTAAATGCGCACTAACCATTTGGGTATTGAGCCAAACTGGTTTTATGCTGAGAACCTTGCCATTTATCTGAAGAAAACAACCCCCAAAAAAACCAACAAACGTGAATAGTGCATGTATTACAAAGTGCAGAGTGCTCTGGATGCATCATGTGTAGTTGGCCTTGTAGTTTGTCCTGTTATTTATTTGTTTTTACCCCACAACTCTTGAAAGCTCAAATCAAATGGCCAGTTTGCTATTTCTGACTGGAGTGAACTTGGGGGGAAGGAAGGTACTTGCAGTCTCGGTGTAGGGCCTGTTTCTTTATACGTTGCAGGCATTGGCACGTTTTTGCTATACTATCTGACCAGCTGTCTTCTGAGTTTCTCATACTTTCAGGAATGCTATATGAAGACAGGTAAGCACTGCAGCCTTGTAGACAGGCTGTTAACCTCCTATAGAGGTATTCTGGGGGCCATCGTCAGGAACCGATTTTATCTTTTTGTTCCTTTCAAATCAAAGTTAATTACATTGGTCTTGTTTGTAAAGGTGTTTGAATGCACCTCGGGATTTCCAGATAAAAGGCACCCTATAGCGTTCTGAGAAGGATGGCTTTCTGCCCTTTGTGGGGCCGATGTCGCGTCCTTTACTGGGTCCGGCTCTCTCCTTTGAATCAATAACAATGATTGGTTTTAGTTGATTGCCCAAGCAACGCTGCTGTGAGTCATCAGGAGTTTTGTTATAGTTTTGTAGGACACTGAATAGCCTTAACAGCCTAGTCTTCTTCTATTTTTTTTTTTCTGTTAAAAAAAAGCCTCACAAGGGTAGAAAACATCTCTGTGAAGTTTTGTGTGGAGAATAACTCCCCCAAACCAGACAGCGAAATGTGCTCTTCTAAGCATTTTCCCTTGCGTTTGTTTCATTTCCTCCTGTTGCTGCATGATCTTAAAAGTTACTTTGCATCTCTTGAATGAAGAAGGAAGTTCCTTGTGGAGGTTTAGTTAGGTACGCTTTTTAGTTCTGAATTTAGATTTTGTAGTTGGAATAGTTGAGCTGAGAAGTAGGGTGCGTTCACCTTATCCTGGTGTTTATGCAGGAAGATCAGTGAAGTCGTTTGGGTGACAGAATTCGAAATGAATTTAACTGCGCGTGCAGTCTTGATTGTGTCTTTACCTAACACGTACAGTTCCTGGATAGCTATTTTTTTTTCCTCCTAGGAGCTGAACAGTTGCTTTTGATTAAGTAGTTTGTAGTTACTATTGTACATTCGAAATCCAATAGCCAAAAGCTTCCCTCAAAACCTGAAATTTTGATCTAAATTGTTTTCCTGTTTCGAGTGGTTGCGAACTCCTGTCCTATGACAGATGAGGTAACTTGAGAAATCAAAATTTCCCTCAGGAAGATTATTTTTCTGAAGCAGAATGTTGGAAATGAAATGAATAATTCAGTTGAAGTTGCTCTAGAACTGAGTGCCTGTCAAGTAGTGCATCCTATTTGTAAACACTATTAAAAAACAATGATGTTAGTATTGACACATTTGCATGGGGAAGTATATAGAAAATGGGTTGAAGCAGAGTTGTATGATATCTTAGTATTTCTTTTCAAGATAAGTTCTTAATCCCTTCAGAAGAATAGACTCTAAGACAAATACCAATGTGGTATCTTAAAGCTAGAGACTGATACAATCATCAGTATCTTCATGTAGCTGGGATACAGAATCATGTTGGACAAACCTGTAAACGTGGCCCGTGCAGTGGGCTGTGTTACAAGGCCTGATGCTTGCTATTTTGGATGTACTGAGCTGTTTGCAGCCTCAGTTGGAGATCGTAGCAATGGTCAAGGAGGTCAGCATTCCTCTGAAATAGATCAGGGGAAAAACTGATGCAAAACATGGGAGGAACTTCCCCCTCTTCTGGTTTAGTTTTATTTATTGTTTATTTTTAATTAAAAAATGTTCAGGGTGCTGTAAGGTTACGTTACTTTGTAGGACTTATCCATATCCTTTGTTTTATTCAAGGGATCTGTGAGTACAGATGCATATAAGGTAAGGAATGGTCGTAGGAGAACATCAGTTTTGAGGATCAGGTTTTGAATTGCAAAAATCTGTTTTGATGACTCACCCTGATGTCAGAAAGTGCTCCTGTGCAGTCACTGGAGGGGCCTGCAGAGAGCGATTAATTTACTGTAAGATGAATCATATCGTAGAAACACTTATGTCTCTTCATTAACAAAGGAGAGTCTAGAGGACTAGCCTCTCTGTGGCTGTGAAGTTCTGAGACATTTAAAATTGGATGTGATGATTTCAACACCCGGATGTTACATGCAAATTTATAGCTTCATGAGAGTAAGCGTGGCAGCCAGATCATATAAGCCTGTTCTTTGAGAGACAAGGGACTGAGAAATGAGGTTCCCACCACATCTCAGCCACAGCAACATGAGACTGCAGCTCTTAGTTTCCTAATCGTGCTACTAATAAAAAGAAACGTCTCTAGTTCGAATCTAGCCTGCAAATGCGAGGACAAGCATTTGTATTTTAGTAACCTACTTTTACTTTAGACCTGAAAGAATTTGGAACTTCCATGATATGGCATGCTACTTTTTAAGTAACTGTTGCAGTTACAGCCTATTTTATATTGCAGAATTTTAAGCAGTTGCATTTCCCGATCAGTCCGTGCTGGTTTGTGCATTCTAATGCAAACTGCCACAAAGCTCGTTTTCTTATTCTAGTAAATATTTCAGCTATTTCTAAACTGCCAGGAACATGGCAAATAACATACACAAAGTAGAGCTGCTTCACCACAGAAGTGGACCTACTGTCCAAATATTAGCTTTTTCATGGTAGTTTCATGTAAGAAATGATGTTGGTTAAAGAGTTAGTCTTCCTATCTTTCAGTTTGCACGCATGTAAAACGTAACTGGAACGTTACTAGGATGGTAAAAATAGTTTTAAGTGGATTGTGTGGAAGGGAACTGTCCCCTTGTCCAACAGAGGTGGGTTTCTAGAGAGGGTCTTCCTCTGTGCAGAGGAAGTGTGTGCCTGCGTGCGGAGGTTTTAGAAAGGACTTCTTTCACTGATTCCAAAAAAATCCAGTGGTTCTTTTAAAGATTTGCCGTATTCTACTGAATACAGTAACAGTCACAGATGCCTCTTCTGAGTGTGTCCTTGAAAAATGTGTTTGTTTCTAAGGATCGTGTAAGAGCACCTCATAATTCAATGAGTGCAGATAGGGCAGATATATAGATTAAAGCAAACAAAAGACCTGAAAAAGAAAGAAAAAAAACACAAGAAGATCATAGCTCTTCCTGAATTAGCAAATCTTATTCTGTGTAGCTAAATGGGTCAGCAGTTAGTGAATGTATTTCAAGAAAGGATTGGTTCACAGTTGTATTATTCCAAGTTTATAGTTTAGCTCCTTTAAAGTATGTTGGCATAAATTAGGTATGAACCAAGCTTTCTCATGGAAAGTGAATGTGATAGTCGTAAATCTGAAAGTCTGAGGCACAGAGTAGAGCTTCCATTAACCTGGAGACCTGGTCTGCTGGTGCTCGAGGGACTATTCAATCCACAGCAGTTTTAAAGACCACTGTTCCCTGGAGTTCTCTTTCCAAGCATTCCTATTCTTGTGAAGCATACTGTGCTCTGTTTGGGCATCTAAGCAAAATGTATCAGAAACCGATCTCCAAGGAGCTCTAGCACTGTACTTCATAGAGTTGGAAGTGTAGTAGGTACAGCTTATCTACTCAAATACCAAACACCAAGTATGGTCAAATGTGGATAAAGCTGTGGAAGAAGACACACCTCAGCCCAGAAAAAATCAAGCAAGGAAGCGTGAATGAAGTAGAATCTTAATGTCTCAGTGTAGCTGTAAAAGCAACAACAAAACAGAAACAAACCAAACAACCTTTTGAGTCTATTCAGTAACAGTTTTCAGCCTGAAGAACGCTTCCTTTCTTCCCCAAGAAAGTCAGCGCAGGAAGGAGGAGGAGCAGAGCAAAGGCTTTTTCCTATTTAACAAACAAAAGTTATAATAGAATTTCACCTTCAGGTAGAAACATTTGTCATTGCACTTTGAGACAGAGCATGAACATTTTGTTGTAACCTACAGGTTTTTCTCAGTGTAGAAAATAACCTGAGTAATCAGTAGCTCTTGATAGGTTTGTAAGTGGTGCATGCACATGGATAATCTAAATGTCTGGGTGAAACACTGTTCCCTGCAGCTGTGTGGGTGGTTTTTTTTGGTGTTTTTTTTGTAGCCTGCTACAGATCTTTTGCTATTCTCATAAATTCTTGTGTACTTTTTGACCTTTTCATTTGCCAAGAGTGTGAAGAGTGTTACGGTGGTGGCATTAGGCTGTCTGCATGCTTGCTGATGTTTAACAGCAAGCAATAGTAAAGTACGTTCACTTTGCTCATGAACCAAGTAGCATGATCCAAGATAACTTTTCACATAGGAAAGTAAGTCCTGACCTACTTCTTATGCTTTCTTTTGAATCCCGACTTCCTTAATGGGCAGATCCATGGAGACTAGTTGTTTTTTATACAGTGTAACAGATGGACCTTGATGTCCTTCACATCAACCCCATGCATTGCTACAGGCTTGGGGCAGAGTGGTTGGAAAGATACCTGGAGAAAAAGGACCTGGGGGTGTTGATTGATGCTTGGCTGAATGTGAGCCAGCAGTGTGCCCAGGTGGCCAAGAAGACCAATGGCATCCTCGCTTGTATCAGCAGTAGTGCAGCCAGCAGGAGGTATTTGATCATCCCCACCCCCTTACTCAGTTCTGGTGAGGCCACACCTCGAGTGCTGTGTTGAGTGTTGGGTGTTGGGCTCATTGCTACAAGAAAGGCAATGAGGCCCTGGAGCATATGCAGAGAAGGGTAATGAAGCTGTGAAGGGTCTGGAGCTGCTGAGGAAACTGGGATTCTTCAGTCTGGAGAAGAGGAGGCTCAGGGATGACCTCATTCCTCCCTACAACTGCCTGATAGGAAGTTGTGACAAGGTGGGGATTGGCCTCTTCTCTCATGTAACAGCTGTAAGGTGAGAAGTGATGGCCTCAGGTTGTTCTGGGGGAGGTTCGGGTTGGATAGTAGGAAGAATTTCTTCTTAGAAAGAGTGATGAAGAATTGGAACAGGCTGCCCAGACGCGATGGTGGAGTCAGTGTCCCTGGGGGTGTTTAGGGAAAGGGTAGATGTAGTACTTAGGGGCATGGTTTAGTGGACAATATTGGTGGCAGGTAGACAGTTGGACTAGGTGATCTTAAAGGTCTTTTCCAACTTTAATGATTCTGTGATTCTGTTCTTTGATATTGTAGAGTTACTCTGTAACCTATAACTTGTCCAAGTAAATGAAAATGAAATATTTGTGAATATTCACAAATTAAGAGGAGGTGTTATACTTAAGAGAAATTCCCGTCATAGTGGTATAATTCAGTGACGGGCTTTCTTGAGAGCCTCAATTCTTTGTTCCTTGTTCAGTATTTTACAGCAGTTTTGCATTTGAGTAGATCTTTAATTTTACATGAGGCATGGCAGAGAGGTTCTGCTTATGCTTTAAAATATTGATAAAGACAGTGCATGACAAATTCCTATAATTCTCAAAGCATTATTTGAAAGAATGCCGTCTTGTTTTGCTGTTTGAACAGGTAAAACAACTCAGCGTAGTAATTTTTAGAGATAGTAACAAGTAATTAACCAGCAGAGGCATAGATTTCCTGAAGCTTTGAATGTATCATCTTGATGGAATGTGATGAATTAGAATTGATTGTAATTATAATGAATTTGAGCAATAAAGTGATGACTATTAGAATGCATCATCTGACTGATGTACTAACAAGTTTAATTTTCATGTAACTATTTTGTTCTTGGTGGTGGTAGTGGTTCTTTTTAATGAAATAACAGTTATTTTCTTTTCAGGATTAGCAAAATCGGGTAGCACGTATGACTCTTCGTACTTAGCTTTGTAAAGCTTTCTTGAAGTCTTTCATGCTTGAAGGTCATTTTAGGCCCCTGCAAATGTATAAGTTTTCCAACAGCATGGCAATATACAACACAAAAATTAATGGTTATTCTAGGTGAGCCTGAGCTGGAAATGCCCGGCCTGTAAATGGGAAAATAACTGTGCAATGGGTTGTGTTGAACGCCTTACATTTTTTCTTGATGTTCATTTTTCACGTTCAATTTAGAGCTATAGCTTTAACAACAAAAATACAAATCGCTCCTTCAAAGAAATAAATACTTCATGGGACTGGGACTTGGCATATTTAGAGTTTTTCTATTGGCAGTCGTGCTGGTATGATTACGGAACAGCACGCACCCCTTTGAGCTGGACAGTAGTGGAGATGTATGTCATCATCTTTCAGTAATCCTTATTAAATGTGCTGGCTTCGTTATGAAGCAGTAAGTTCACGGTTCCCACCTGTGGAACATGATAATGTGAGAGTCTAGAGTCAGTAACATCTTTGGTCTTGAATTTTTCATAATCTAATGTAATGATACGATCATTGTGGTGGCCTGAGTTACTGAAGAAGGTACGAAGTAAACTTCTTTGCAATTTCCTAAAAACAAGCAATTAGAAAAATAGCAAAAAAACAAAACCTTTTCAGAACTCCAGATACTTGCTTCTTGAATTTCCAAATGCAGTGTTACAGCAGCTTACCATGCTTTGATTTTAGAAATTCAGGAGAGAGATTACTGCCTTCATGTGCAAGTTTTTACAGTCTGTAAGGCTTGACCAAGTACGGAAAGTTCCCGTTCTCTATCAGATCTGTGCCACTGATGTGGGCAAGCTGGCTGTGCAGTAGTGGCAGAACATGTGGAGAATACACATGCAAGCCAAATGAATTCTGTAACAGCAGCGAACGGGAGAAGTGGATAAACTGAAAGGTCCAGGCGCAAGGATGGGTAAAACAGATGTAGAGCCTGAGAGGCTATGGGAGTACGAGGGGGAATAAATGGTCTCTGCAAAGCCAATTCAAAATAGCGTGAAAATCCTGAGGTATAATTTCTCTGGTTGGATCTTGTTTCTCTGCCCTTTTTGCCCAGAACTGGTTTGAAGTAGACTCCTAAAATAGGATGGTTCCCCATTTTATTGTTTCCCCATGCAGGGTGGGTTCTGACATTGTGCTTCTCCAGCTTAGCACTGCACAGCTGCGCAAGGAAACTGCATTTTCTTGTGTCTTCACGTGTTAGTGGTTTTCATAGTTCTTCTTTCTATTTAATTGTCACTTTTAAGGTCATAACGTACCCGCAAAACTATCAGCGATAAACATTAAGCCTTTAATAGAGGGATTCGTTTTTGTTCTGCTTTGTATCTTTTATTGCCAATTGAATTTGACTAGGAATTTTTAAGAGGAAAAATAGTATTTGAGTATTGAGTAATGGCAGTGCTTTCCCTCTGCAGGATTTATGAACGCATCGTTGATCCCCCAGAAACAAATCTGACACCTGAAAGTAATTTATGGCTTGGACAGAGAAACAGGAAGCATGGTTTCTTTAAGGTAAGCAGATATGAAATAGCACACAAAGAAGGAGACTAGGTAGGCAACAAAATACTTCGGATTAGTTATCTTACACTCCTGAGATGTGATTTGTGTGAATTTCAGTTGAAACCGTGGGACTGGGTTTTGGGAGAGGTCCAACACAGAGAAGAATCTGTTTGTGCAAGGTAGAATACTGTAGTTAGTGGCTGAAATGCCCAGTATTTGGTGTTTTTGTTTGGTTTCCTTACTTGGGATTTCACCCACCCACTGTGCCCTGCCTTGCCTCTCCTGTGTACATAACGGGACTATGTAGACAGCATCGGAGATGATGGCTTTAATCTTCGAAACTTCCCAAAGCAAAAGCAGAGCTGTAGTCTCCTGTCCAGGCAGTAGTGACCTTAATTGCTTTTGGAGACTTGTCTCTCCTTGATTGTGTTGGCAGAATATCCTCACGTGGTGCTAGTTGCCTGAGGTGGCTCTTCTTTGGTGCCTTTTTCAGCACTGACTTTGAGGCTAGAGGAGGCTTCTAGGCTGTGTTCCTCAAGTCTTTGGCAGACGCTTGCTGTTGTGTGCAGTGTGTGCGCCTTGCTGCAGAACAGTAGATGTTCTGTTTCTGGAATAAGTTCCTTTCTCTGTATTTTTCTCAGATAAGCACCTCACATGTCTCAGCAGAGAGTGGATAATGGGTGATGGGGTTTTGTTCATAAGCTTCTTTGTCCTTTTGGAGCTTCTATTGCTTCCAAATAGCCCAGGCTACTTGAAAGGCTGACTAGCTGGCAGGGCTGTCTTCCCATTTATAAGTCTTCCCAAGATACCGTCATCGAGTATGCCAGTATGTGCATGTGAAATACAAATTTGCAAAGGGAAGATAAACGACTAAAGACTTGAGAAGTTATCTCCTATATATTTTATTTCATTTATTTATTTATTTGTTTTGGCTCTTGGTGATCCTGTGTGATTTTGTGATCGATTTTCAATTGCGGAACCAACCAACAAAAGAAAAAACACCTCCTCCACCCTAAAATTAATACTTTCACTCCAGAAGCAATCTACAGAAAAGCTGACCATATTTCTTCAGGTTTTGGTTAACAAACCATGGAATATCTATCAGTAAAAGAGGCTATATAGTGTATTGATAGGCCAATCTGTGTATCCTTGATATTGGCATGGATTTGTTGCCAAGGTGATTTACTGCCCGCTCCGTTCACTTTGAGGCAGTCAATTCATAAGATAACTCTACAAGTTGCTGCGTTTTTGAGGACCTTGCCTCAAAGTCTCTGCCCTTTGAGAAGCTAGAAAGTTGGTTTTTTAATGCTGAAATTATTTAGGGTAGGATTGTTGTAGCAAATGATGATTTTAATTGTGGAACAGAGATTAAAGCTAACTTTTCTTTTAAGTTAAATTACAGTCCAAGAGTTGCTCTGAACCTGGAGTTGATTTCATCTTTGAGCAGCTGAGCTGTCACTGTAAAGTGAAATTGATAGCATTATTTTATTTTACAGCTGTT
>JANHGO010002581.1:0-29535 GCA_024606505.1 Aquila spilogaster
GGTGCAAGATGTCAGAGAAAATGCAAGTACCAACTGCATCTCTTGCCATGTTCCTTTACAAGTCTGCTTGTACAAGTCCCTGCTCCTGCTGGCAACACTATTTCTGATACATGCCAGGATGCCATTGGCCTTCTTGGCCACCTGGGCACACTGCTGGCCCATGTTCAGCTGAGCATTGACCAATACCCCCAGGTCCTCTATGCAGCCACTCTACCCCAAGCCTGTGGCATTGCCTGGGGTTGTTGTGGCCAATGTAAACAATGATTTTTTTAATAGATACTCTGGGGGTAAATTATCCTCACATATCCCCCAAGTACTTACTGATGAAATCGATTTTTCTCCTTGACCAAAACCAAAACACTTCAGTCAATTTTCAAGGAAGTATTTATGAACTATCTACCACATGTTTTGTAATTGAAGATTATAATGCTGGCAATTCTCATGTAATGGAAGTTTTGCATAGCAATCCCTCAAGGAGTCTGCTGCTGATGGCTCCTGGCAGCATCCCTAGATTCTAGCAGTGAAGACTATGCTTCTCTGCAAAAGGGTCATTTGCAGTCTTGTCTTCCTTCATCACCTTCAACAAAATAACTTGTGTTCCAGAATTTTGGCTGCACTTCATGGTTGTGTCTGTTTGTTTTCTTACAGTCTGCCAGTCAAATACATGGCACTTAATAAAACTTTTAAAAATGTCAGAAAGAAAAATACTGTATGTGAAAGGTAGATAGACTTAGCAAAAGTTGAAAAACTAAGTTGAGCAGATTCTAAACTGAATATATATAACTGCCAGCAGTGAACTGAACAAATACTAGGGATCTGAGCTAGTATTGAAAGCTGAATTTTTCCTTTGGACAATTCTTACAACATATATTTGAAACACAGTCTCTTTAGAAGAAACCAGGAATGTTCTTTCTCATCTGCCCAGGTGTGGGTGTTTCTGCAACATCAGGGCATTCAGATTTATTTATGAAAACTGGGGAAATTCTGATTTTCTATGATTTTTTTTACATGCTGTACTTCTTTACAGGTTAAGGAAAAGCTGCATCTTTGAAGATTTGAGTGCTTAGCATAAATATTTTCATTTACTCACCATTTTACCATGTTTAAATCAAGCTTGTCACAACTTAGAGCATATGAACAAAATGAAGAAATGTTTTAAGCAATTTCAATCCAGTTTATCATAAAAATTCCAAGTTAATTCCATTAAACTTCACAAATGTTGTAGCTCTTGAAACAGAGCTGGGATGTAGAATAACAGAAACAATAATCTCGCTTATCTGAGGTTTATAAAATTATCCTCATCCTGCTTCAATTTACAAGACTATCAACACAGAAAAATGGTTATTTACTCCTTTTCTTGTAGCTTCAGAGAGTTCATGATTTGTTATTTTAAAGACAAATGAGGTGCAGTTGAAGCCTTCTGTATAACATGAAGACTGCAGCAGAATAACTTTCGGGTTTATTTTTTTGTGTGTGTGCGTTTAAAAGCATCTACAAAATAACACTGCAAAGGTAGGCAGTGAAAAGGCTGTTTTCTTTAGTGTTACGCCACACTGAAATACTCAGAGGTCTTAAAAACATTATTGCACTCAATTCTGCAAGAGTAACCAGTATTTGCATTTATGTATTTAGGAAGCATGATAAGAATCAAATGTATTGTGATTTTATGGTAAGTAGGGAAAATAACTTTCATGTAATAAATAATAAATTGCAAATTAAGAAAGAGTAGGGGCTTAGTGATTGAGAATTACTCAAGTCAAACAAATGAAGTTATCTATTTTCTGAAATGCGAGTCAAAAAACCAGTTCTCAGAATGCTCCCTCTTAATGTTGCAGTAAATACCAAGGCAGAGAAACAGTGACTGAAATGAAACAGAGTTATAGGTAGGTTAAGAAATTACTTGAAGATTACTTGGATGTCAAGAACAACCTGAAATATTTTCTTTGTAGGATCAGAAATCCTGATTTATCAGGATGTAAATTCATGTAGCTCAAGTTTATCAAGATCTTGCTGTATTATGGTAATTGAGAGTAGACGCAGACAGCTGAAGTATGAAAGAGGAAGGCTGATGATGTTCAGACATTATTGTAGTTGAGGTGAGATCTCTGTTCAAGACCTCAGACAAAACTGTAAATTCCCTGGGTTTCTAACTACTAAAAATGAACGTTTGTTTTTGCTATCTTTAAACAGTGGTGCTGTTGTAATCCTCCTTGCATCGGTGTTAAATTATCTCACATACTGAGGAAAGCAATTTCAGGTAGCACGTATGTGCTGTCTGCTACGGCGTGTGCCTCTGGAAGCTCTGACGCTTGGTTATAACTTAAATAAGGCCATCTAGTGGTCGAAGCCCAGCTGCAGCCCTGCTGCAGTGACTATTTCCAAGCGAACGTGCTTCATGGAAGCCGTATTTTCAGGGAGGGTCTAGCTCTGTTAAATGTCTACAAACCTGGAAGTTACCATAGATTATGACAGCGTCTTAACAGTAATAACACCTGTTCTAGCTAAAATAAAAAATTGTCACAGAAGTGTATTAGGATCTATACTAGTAGCAGTGGAAAGCAATCTGCATCCTCTGAATGTCTTGTTTTTCCTCTGTTAGGTTGATGTTTCATGATTTTGGTTTTGGACTTAGGAGAGATTTGCTTCTGTAATCAGAAAGGTAAAAATATACCTTCTGCTGCTGTAAAATCTGCTGCTTTTTTTGCCAAACTAACTAAAAAGATACCTCCTCCAATTTTCTATTACTCGGTTTTGTTGTAGTGTAGTTAAAGTTAGTACAAATGATGCTAGACCTTAAGATATATGTTGATGACACCTGCAGTACTACAGAAACGATCTATACTTAAATAGATTTTCTTTGCACCTTTTTTTTTTCCCTTGTGTCTCAGTCCATAAACCAGAGGTTGCTGAATAGTTAACAACAAAAAAAAAGAGATTATTTGAGAAATCAGCTAAGGAAGGTTTTGCATACTTTTTTCATGGTCTCCAGCTGGTGGAGGTAATGTTATGTTTGGGTCATTTAAAATCTGCTTTTAAGCCAAAGCGCTTTGGTATGATTCAGAAGATACAAAGTGCAAGCCATGTAGTAAATGAGTAAAGGCACTTCCATAGGAAATTGGCATGAAAATGGCTAAGAGTTTGTCACTCAGCTTGCTCTCTGTGTAGGCTTTTGTGATCTGTCTGTTGTCTTGAGTGGAAGCTATACGGCTGTGGCTAGCGCAAAGCTGAGAACAGATCAGCTTTGCTGGGGGTTTGCACTTGTTACCTGTGCTCGGTGTTATATTAGCTGCAGTTATACAGCTTTTGCTTGGGTCAGAACATAAGCTGAGCTCAGACGAGATAGTCACTGAAATTTTTTGCTCAATTGAGAGTTAAATTTCAAAATGCATTTGAGGATCTGGGACTAGTTAAAGCAGATTTGCAAAGGTACATAGGTATCCAGAGAGAGTTAGGCTTTTAATTAGCTCTGTAAACGTAGAATTTTTAGTATAGAAAATTAAATGCTTAGCAGCTTTCAGGATAACTTTACAGCCACAGTATTTGACAACTCAGCTTCAGCATGGTATGATTGTCTCATATGAGTGCTGACACATTAAGGAACCAAATTTCTTTTGCTATGATAGGTTATATACACATACAGTGTGGCATCCAACTTTTTTCTTTCTATGATATTAAAGACTCAGTGACTTAATAAATGAACTATGACAACAAATACTAAACACTGAGAATTATGAGCCTTTGCTTTTTGTAAATATGTGGATAATATTTGAAAAGCTAAGTTTTTACTCCACTGAATATTGGTATTAGTAGTATTAATTAAGATCATTGTCTTTATTGAAATAGAATTAATGATGAAAGCCATTTGATCTGTTTATATTATCCTAGCAGAAAAAGGATTATTAACTAATCCTTTTCTTTGCCTTTTAAATTATCCTTACATTACATTGTTCAAAGCTTCTATGTTTGCATTAGTTTGATCTTACCATTTATTTTAAGATAAACAGAAAGCAAGAGCTCCTTTATGAGACTTAGCTGAAATGACTGAATGGCCCTGAACTATGGGCAGCTTAAAAGGCACCAACTGAGGCCTTACAGTATCTATCAAATTCAGTTTTTGATTCAAATGTCATTTGACATAGACCTGCACAGTTGAAAAGCGATGAAGTAACAGGCTTGCTTTATAGAATAAAAGTGTTGCAATCAAGAACTTCTCATGGACTGGAAGTTGCAAATGAATTCTATATTTGAAAAACAAACAAAAAACTCTTGAACCCTAACTATGTTATATGAGGGATTTTGCCAGATACACATGGCTGCATGGGTGGGGCTGTGTTCAAGATTACTTCAGGTCCACTTTATTAGCAACTTGTGATAATGCCTTATTAGAACTATTTACCAATCCACTCTCAAACTGAGTGTACAGGAGAAGGTTCAAACATACTGCTTGAGTTTCTATCTGGAAGTGCTGCCATATGTATCAGGAGCTCAGAATTGTCACCAAGATTGTAGGCTAAGGTGACCTCATGAGATCACACCCAATTTTATATGATATATATGCCTTGTTATGGTGACATAAAGGAAACACAAATAGAAATTAGTTTGAAATACTTTTTAAGTAATTCCATTTCCAGTAGATGCTTTAAATTTGACTATTCTTATGGGTTTATCAATTCTTCATACTAAATATCTAAGATTTAAAAGCTGCAAAGAAGCTGATGTGATTTTGTAGAGACTGACAGTTTTTTATAATAAGCTTTTGTAGGAGGTGTATCACTTCCTAGCTTGTATTGTCACATTTTTGTGGATTTTTTTCAGTTCTCTCTGACTAGTCTTTACTGTTTAATTCTGCCATATCAGAATAGCTGTACTGTGTGCAAGATGGGAGCTTTGCTCGTCTGCACAATGAGATTTTGTGTCTTGACTTGACATGGCATAGCAGTTGTATGCTGCCTGCAGAATTCTGAGTTATTTGGCTGCATTCTCTTCTGGCCTTCTTGTAAATAATCCTTAATAAAAGATGCTTAACTTTTTCTTCTTGGATTCAGTATTCCAAATAATTATCCTGTTGATAATGTCCTCTTATAGGGAAGTCTCCAGTTTAAGATAGCGGTAGCTATCAGTAAAGATTTCTGTATATGCTTGAGACATTGTGTCATTACAGCAGAGATGTAAATACTGTGCTTGAAATCTGTCGGATCAATCCCAATTAGCAAAGCAAAGTGTCCTCAAAATAGCTGTTAGCATAGTAGAATAGATTATAAAGTTAATACAGATGAAATTTCAAAATATTACCAAATTATTTAACTTAGGATTTGGTAAGCAATGTGAATAAGTAGCTAGCAAATGGTGTGCCATAACTGCTTTTTTCATCTGCTGTGGAGATTGTTTTTTAATTTGCTTTTCCATTTTCCATTCTCAAAAAGACTTTAGTGTAACTATCACTGATGTAAAAGATGACCTAAGACTTTGAAATGAATGTTAAAATATAAAAGGTAAAACATCACTAAGGAATAACAAAACCCAACCACTTCTGGTGGCTAAACCAGGCTCCACTTAAGAGACAACAGATGTTTTTTTCATCTACCATAATTTCAATTTTTGGTAAGAGTCCAGGAAGAACAAACTGCATGTCTAACTCGTTCTATCTGCCAGAGATGAAAAATTGCTTTGAAACTGTGCCAAGAAAATTCAGAACTAGTTTGTACAACACATGGATTCTATGGGTAAAAATTACATGGGGCAGCCGTGTTTTTGGACTTCATTTCATTCAGCTTTAATTCTACTTGTTTATCTGTGCATAGATGTACACAATGTCACTTGGGAGGTCTGATTCCAGCTTTTATCTCAGAAGGTTTAGTTAGTTTTTTTTGAACTTAAAATGCAAGCAAAATATTTCATTAAAAAATACTTGGCCACTTCAAATACCAGCCATTTTTTTCCCATGTTGATGTTATATTCTGGATGTTAGAGGAAGACAAAGAATAAACTTAACATTGATTACCATATTAATAGTATATAAAAATGAGCTATGAAGAGGGGCAAATTGATATTTCAAGTAGTAGATTGCTTAATTAAGCTGAATTAAACAGATCCCATCAAAAGTAATACCTCCTATTTACAACAGATACAAAAAGCACAATAACACTGTTTGATAGAGCAAATTCTCAGCTACAAAACACTCTTTTTCAACACAGTCACCACCATTAGCTATACATTTTTGCCAGTGAAGAGCCCACATGACATGCTTGTAAAAATCTGCACCGGTGGAGGTGACCCAGTATCACTGTCACCACTGATGAAATGCACCACCCACCGCAAACTTCTAAAAGTTTGATAGGCCTTTCATTTGGTATTCCCATTGACAAGAGAAACAAATGATTTTTAATCCTTTTGTTATCATGCTTAGAATAGTAGCTCAGTTCCAATTTTCTCCTTTGCAATACCTGTTTTGCATGACTCTGCATGTCTTAATGCTTTTCTTGTTTTTCATTAGTATGACCTGTTCATCTATGTGTTCTTCAGGACAGAGAAAAAACACATACTGGGTCTTCATAATAGCAGATTTGGTCTGCAAGCCAGTTCAGAAAGGATCTTTTTACCTTCTGCATCTTTTGGCTGTTATTTGCTAACACAGCACAATTAGTTATTTAGCTAAGGTGCTGCAGTGTTATTTCTGTCCTTTAAATCAAATAGTTATAAGCTAATAAGATTCTATCTGGAAAGACAGTAAGACAGTAATTTAGTATTAGCTTTATTAAGCTGCCTATTGTGACTAAAGAATTGTTGCCTGATATAAGAATACTGAAATTACAAATCTGATAGAGGTTCCCTAAAGGAAAAAAGGAAAGTCTCAGAAGAAATGATTTTTGACAGCTGCAGCTCACAAAAGGGATACTGCTCTTGGTCACTTTTCATCTGCCTTATGAGGTACCAAGCTTGTTTTCATGTGAACATTTTTGTTGGTCTGAACTGAAATGCTTTCTGCAGGGCCACTGTTGACAGTGGCAGCAGCCTAGTTTCTGTTTTGCTGTTTTCTTACATCTGTAGTACACTGTTTTCAATATCTGTTTTGCCCTTACTTTGCGTAAATAATCTCTGCTTAATGATCTGCACAAATCTGGACTCATTGCTGAATGTCTATTATGTTCTTTTTTTCCCTAGATTATCTGATTAATTCTGAATTTTAGTCTCACTCCCCATTCTTTTACTTCATCCCAGATGTTTTGTGCCTCAGATGTATTTCTGGTTATGTAATTAGTTGAATAAAAATGAAAATTATACAGTTAAAATATTGGAATGATCTGGAGTTTTAAAAAATAGTAACACTTAATAGTCAAGTAGTATGTAGCTGTGTGAGTTCTAGGGGACTATGGATTTAATTGTTAAAAGATCAAAATCCTGAAGTTGGAAGAAGAATCTTTAGGAACCAGTATTCCAAGTTTTACTTGGAGATATTTTGTGCTTTAGAGGTCAGTAGCCTGTGCTGTAATGTAATAGATCCTCCCCTACTTTCGTACAATTTCTTTTTATCTAAATTTTTTTCTCTCAAGGAATGAAGTAAAATTATAAGAAAGCTCACTTTTCCAGTATAGAGTTTGGCTTCTGAAGGTCTACTCCACGTACTCTTACCAAAAGATGAGAAGTAGTTATTCCTCAGCAGTAAGCAATTATCTCAGTCTTTTTCTAATTTACCTACAATCCATGAAATGTGAATTGCCACCATAAAGTATGATATATGAAGGGCAGATGTATGGTTCTGAATTTAAAAGACTTGGTTCTCAGAAATGTTTGCTCACTGACAGAATTTATAGAGTTCTAGAAAAATACGCATCCCTGCATTGTGACTTTTACAGCTGTTTATGATGAGGAAATATTAAACAATTTTTACTTCAAGCTAATGAGTCTATTTGTATTTTAAAAATAAATCTCAACCTAGTGTAGTTCACGTCATGAGGACACAGGCAGAATTGCTTAGAAATCAGTTTATTGGTTACTGATTAGGCTATTAACATCTGTCAGTTCTGTTATGACTGATTAGGGGATTAAATTGCTACTCCTGTTACATTTATGTTGCTACTTGAGGATTAGATGAGTTCACTTGTATTATCTTCCTGATAATTAAGTTCTCAGAATAGCATATTATGTTTATGCATGTCAGCCTATTCAGTCACCTTTGAAAGGATGGGCTCATGTTTGGTCAACATTGAAAGTTCAACATGACTGTTCTTTTTCTCATTAGTTCACTATTAATGTTTACATTTGAAATGCTGTCAACCTTCACTATACATCAGCAGCTGGCCCTGAAATATTTTGCAACCATCTGTCTGCTACTGTCTGGTTTTGATGGTTACTGACACAACCAGTAACCTAGTTCACATTTCTGTCAATAGTTATGTTTTTGCAAATAGACAAAATATGTTAAAAAAAAAAATCTAATGATTAAAGAATAAGAAGTGATAAACTGACAAGATGACTTGGCAAGACAGGCATAAAATAAATTTTTAATTCAACTATGTTTAGAAACCTTAAACTTTCCCTGATTGATCTTTATTTTTAAGTTATAATTATCTAAAACAGTCTACAAATGTAAACAGCAACATCCTGTCAGTTTTGAGTTCCCAGGATTTTGATGAGTTGCCTGGATTAGAACAGAATTGACTACTGAGTCAATTAAGAACTGCTGACAAGTTTAGATCAGCTGAGCAAGAAATACTTAATGTCATTATTGCTGCCTTGAGCAAAGACCACAAGAAACAGATACCTAAGCATACCTTAAATTGCCTATGAAAAAATAATATTAATCTGTTAATCTTGTCATATTTGGTTCTATCAATTGACACAAATCCTGAATCACAAAAGTGAGCCAGTAACTCATCAGTGCCCTAATCTATTCTGGTATAATTGTTTTAGTTAGTGACAATACGTTAATACAAATGAAAGGAATAATTTAATATTTTCAGATCTCTTAACTATTTTATATTGAATCTGTGACTCCATAGGATGATATTGCTGCATGCAGTAAAAATGTCTGATGATGCTCTGTATATAAAAAGCAAGTAACTTTCAAGACAACAAAACAAAGTTGTAAACCCAAAATGAATGAAAAGTAGTTTTTTTTATAAAGCAAGAGCAAATATATGTATGTATGTGCACATACATGTACATTTCAAAACAAGTATTAAATTAAATAGTTAAGGAAGTTAAGACAAAGTGTTGGAAGACAAATGAAATTGCTGCAGCAAGCTGGCATGTATCAGGGACAAAGGAAACAACTGGCAAGAGATCAAAGTTTCTGAGGAACTGTTAACCTTAAACTGTCAAAGAGCTACAGGAAAAAATAATGAGTGTGAATAGCTTCAGGATTTAGTATTTTGTGTTGCTTTCTTGTTTTTCTTGACTTTGTAAAATTATTATCCTGGAATTTATATTAAAATCAAACTGCCCTCTGTTTGGCTGCTATTTTTGGACATAGGGTTGCTCTATTTTTGTTGCTGGAAATATGTCTCCCAGAGTTGGGAAAATGACCTGTAATATATGTGTATGTCAGTTAAAAGATACCATATTTAAGTTAGGTGTACCTTTGTAGAAATCTGTATTGTTAGCTAATGTTTTACACTAAAAAAAGCCATCATTTTTTTCATCCCTATAGAACATAAGTTTCCTGCAGCTGACTTGGAATAGCAGCTTATGAGTTCAGAGCTGAATAAGGGAAGGGGTCTTACTAAATTCCCAATTACAGTAATAGATAAGGCAGTATTCATCTTTACAACATTAGATGATCTTTACTTCATGATTATTACAAAAAACAAAAAGCCTATGTCTATTCAAATGAGAACTAGACTGACTGTTCACAACAATGCAAGAAGATCCCACACTGAACTCTGAATCAGCACTGAGTGTTAGTTAGCTGTAATGTAGTAGCTGAATTCTCAAATAATTAATATGGGAACTTCACTTTTCTGTTCAGTGAAATCTAGGAAGCTAACAAACTAAAAATAACTCAATTTTAGACTTTGTCACTTGTTATAACTGATAGTTTTGTGTCTCAAAATTGGGTCTTAATTCTTTTAATCAAGATTACTTTTTAAAATTTCCATAGGAAATTGCTTTTGGTCATGATATTAAACTGTCACTGATCTTCTACCTTAGCACTCCATAAAGGAAGTAAACATTTGTCTTGAAACAACTAGTGAGAGTTTGTGAATGCCAGCTGGCTCTTCTGGGAGCTCCTCAGAAAGGAAAGGGAACTTAAAAGAAACAAGACAATTTTCTTTTTTCTTTTTTTTTTTTTTTTTGACCAAGATGTACCAGTAACAAGCTTGCCAGTAATTAAAGGAATATAATGATCTGCAAAGTTCACTACTTCCCCTTATCACTGAAGGTGACAAGAATGCTAGGTATCTCGAAGTTATTTCCTGCTTATGGAAGAACTAATGTATTGACCATGTCCGTTTAACTGTGAGAAACAATAATACAAAAACTACAAAAAGAAACTAACACACTGTGGGAGCATGAATGCCATTAATACCTGCATCAGTAATGATGAGCTAAAGCCATGTGCTACCATGCCTTGTAAAAATTCTGTTAGAGTATCCGCTGCTAAAGAAGATGCTCCAGTTTTCTCTGACAGACTGTGCATGATGTGTGACTGAAATGCAGACCCCACAATCAAACTATGGCGGTTGAGGATAAAGCGTAGGGGCAAATCTAAATAGTAATCTGTCAGGTACATCTCGGTCTCTATTTCAGAAGCATTCAAGAGTCATGACAATTATATGACAGTAAGGCTTCAGGTGTAGGGAATTACATTTAATTTTTATTGGAATTCCTTTTGGGAAATTCAGATGTAGTTATGTTTCAACTGTAATAGAAAAAGAGGAGGAACAGGCAGTGGCTGCTTCTCCATGTTAGTATTAACCGGTGTGAAGTGCTAGGCTAACATATTAGTGCAACATGTATATGCCATTCTTCTAATGTTGGACACATCTTACAAGCTAGTCATGGTTCTGGGATGTTAACCAGTCCATGAAGCTATTTGCAGACCTGTTGGACATGATGTGAAGCAGGAGTTTTTCCCTCTGGGAGCTCCTAAGCTGTACAGGCTTAGCCTGAAAAGAGAAGAAAGTCTGAGTCAAGTGATAAGTGGAGAGATACCTCTGGAGGGGCTGTGCCAGTCAGCAATCAACTTGCATGTAGAAGATGTATTTTGCTAACAAAAAAATTGGATTATTCTGGGTAAAAGTCCAATTTCATTTCTGATTATAAAGGTGAGAGTACCAGAAGCACAAATGCGTAAAAAAGAGACTTAATTATGAAGCAGGTTGCCAGGTGTTTGAATTAGGTACAAACATAAATATATAAAATACATATATTTAAGATTCTTTTATATAATTATATATTCATAATATGCAGAACACATCAGCACACACTTTTCATGTCTTGTATCACTGTCACCAGCTGCTATAATCCTTGATTCCAGTATCTCTGGAAATTTAGGTCTGGAATTTTTAGGCCTTCTGTCTCTCCTTATTTTCATTACAGGTATATTTTGCTGACATTGCTTACAGATAGAATAGATAGTAATTAATGATGTTACTAGTAAGAACTGAATGAGTACTAACAATCCTCGAGCAATAGCTCTTGCTGTCACTTTCTTTTACAACCTTTTGGGATAATTTCTCTTAATCAGTGTGTTGTATAAAGCTTATTGATAGTACCCATCATTTATCACTTATTTAGGTATGACTAGACATTTTGAAAAAAAGTAACTGCTTTCTCTACTAATTAATTAGAATGTATATAAATCTTAAAATATTGGAGGTTTATTAAGGTTGTTACTTGTCCAGCAGTGTGGCTGGACAGTGTATCCTACTGTGTGGCTGTAGTCTATGTCTATAAATATCTAAAGCGTTCGAGGCAAAGGGACGAGGCCGGACTCTTCTCAGCAGTGCGTAGTGATAGGACAAGGGGAAATGGTCAGAAACTGATGCATAGGAAGTTCCGCACAAATGTGCGTGGGAACTTCTTAACAGTGCAGGTGACGGAGCACTGGAACAGGCTGCCCAGAGAGGTGGTGGAGTCTCCTTGTCTGGAGACATTCAAGACCCGCCTGGACGCCTACCTGTGCAACCTGGTCTAGGGAGCTGCTTTGTCAGGGGGGTTGGACTAGATGATCTCTGGAGGTCCCTTCCAACCCCTACAATTCTGTGATTCTGTGTGAAATTATTTAAGCTGGTGACTGAAATCAGGGAAGTGGGTACCTTCAGCAGCCAGAGCTGGTGACAGTGGAAAGGGAAGGCTCCAGCTAGTTCTTCTGCAGCAGCTGGCTTTCAACATGCATTTGTCTTGCCAAAAACTATGTAGAAACTGTCATACTGAATGAAAATTAAATATTAAAATGTTCATGCAAAGTACTGGGATATATGTACTGCATGATCTCTAGAAACGACTACAAATCCACTCTAAGGACTAATAGTAATGTGGTTACAATCTATGGTGTTATGGAGTAGAAGTAAAGTTGTTCAAATGAATGAGCTGTATTTTCACATCTTAGCATTTCCTTTCAGGTTTAGGCTTAGATTTAATTTAGTATCTGGTTTTGTGCTGCTTGTCTTCTTCAGTTAGTCTTTATAATTTTATTTCTCTTTAAGTTATATTATCCGAAGTACAACTGCACCTTAATTGTGACTTGTTTGGGAACACAGGCTGTGGTCTTCTCTTGTCTTTAACTACTATTCAACATGGTTGTTATATCTTCTCACTCATTACAGATTTTGTCAGAATGTAAACATTGCTAACTCCTGTATATTCAACTATGGAAAGCTACCAGATTAGAAGTGAAGATTTACAGTGTGCTATTTTGAAGTAGAATGAAAGTAAAAGGCATAGATAAACTGAGAAGTTGGTCCTGTCAATTTAGAAAACTTTGTTTCTCCATTTTCCTTGTTTTCCTTCCCTTCTTTTTGTTACATGAATACATAAGTAGCAAGTCAGAAAGCAAAATTCAGCTTTTGTGCTGAGTGTTCAGTGTGCTGGGCAATGACTTTTTGTCACTTAAAATAGTGTACTTTTTGCACATACTTCAGAATTTGGATGGAGTAGTGTCAGTTTATTTTCAGCTAAATATATTTGGGAAGCCCTCACCTGTGGTAGGAGACTTGTGAGTAATCTTCATTAGCATATAGAATAGCAGTTATAGCATGATTTTTATTTAGAACTTCTGTAACATACTTTAAAAATAAAAATATCCTCATCTATAATTAACAGTTTTTAAACTGATAAAGGTTTTCATGTTTTAGATAACTATTTAATGAATGACAGAGGAAAAGTTAGGTGTCATTACAGTTCTAATCTGAAGTATTGTTTATTGAGCTGAGAGCTCGTTACTACTGATTTACACACTACACTTCATCAAAATGCATGACTTACCTTACATTTAAAATAAAATAAAGAATATGCCTTTCTTTTAGGAATTGTGCTGGCTTATGAAAGAACTTTTGTATTCTCAGGGTACCCTGAATTATTTTGAAACATCAAAATTCCATCAAGAACATAGTTACTCTAATATGCTTTCATATTTTTCAGGGATGTTTAGAAGAATCACAGCTGCAGCCACCAGGCTTTTTACAGGAGATGGATCTGATGGTAGTTTCTATACCCTTGAAAGTCTGAGTGACCTTGTTCAGTCCATGATTCCCACACATCCTTCCTTAGTTCTCCTCTGGTGTCAGATCCTGCTTCTTGTTAATTACACAAACTACAACTGGTGGTCAGAAGTGCATCAAACTCCAAAGTAAGGTTTGTTTTTGATTCCTCGTAGTAGTACCATGTCTCTCAGTTGTATTTGGTACAACTATATGAAAAAAAAAACCAAACAACTATCTTTTAATCTTCAAAGCCTGTCAGCTGTTGAATAATACTGTTTAGGTTCTGAAATAGTTCTGCATTTATTTTGTGTGTACGTGTGTGTGTGTGTGTGTGTATATATATGTGTGTATATATATATATATATACTGTCTGTTCTGATGTTAGTATGCCTTGCAAACTAAGTACGTACATCTGGTGCTCAGTTGTTCCTCAGAAGAACTGTCAGGTAAACCTCTATACTTTGAAGGCAATGAATTCCTTGTGTTGTTTTAAAAATGAAAAATTATAGGAATTGCTATACCTGTTCATACGGAGACTTCTTATTTCACCTTCTAGCAGATAAGCAGCTAGTGCAGCTGATATACACTTATGTGTTTATGGAAGTATGGTCTGATCAGTAAGATGCAGATACATCTGTGATCTGTTGTCAGTAGGTCCCCTACTAAATGCTGTCAAAACATAGTATCAACACCATACTGGTTCATTAGCAGTAGTCAAAGTAGATGTCAGTAATGTCAGTATTAGCTCTCTGAAATTCAGAAATTGTTTCTAAAATGAACTAACTCCTGGTCTGTGAATGGGTCAACCCAACTGTCAGACACACCTGCCATTAGGATGTTGTAGTCTGGGAGTGTGGGTAACACTCCACTGTGTGGGGTGGGTAGCCTTCTGTTAACTGTAGAGGAAAATTAACAACTGACTTAAGAGAAATTTCTGATAATTGTGCAGTGAATGTTAGGGAAAACTAATTTTGCTCTAAAATGTGAGTGAATCAATACTTTGAAGGAGGCATGCTCAAATGTGAGACTGTTGCCTCAATTCAGTCTTATGGTGTGAAAAACACAGAATAGCCCAAAGTTTTTCTTCTAAATAACCTGTTTATTTCCTTAGTGTGAAGAACGAATAAACACCGAACAAAAAGTAATACAACTGTTGTTAGGAAGCTGATGAAAAGCAAGGTGTCTATTTCAAAGCAGTATAATATTTAAATGAAGTTTCTAGGAAAATAAGTATTATATAAAGACTTACAATGAGTAGAATGTTCCAAGCAATTTGATTTTTAATTTTTTTCTACGGTAATAAAATATAATGTACTTCTTGCAGGAGACACAGTCTTTCTACTACTAAATTACTCAGCCCTCAGATATCTGGAGACAGTGATGAATCAGATTCAGAATCTAAACGTGGCATGTGCAATCGAGAGATAGTGAGAAGAGGAGCGCTCATTCTTTTTTGTGACTATGTTGTAAGTTTTGAATTAGGAATTTTATTAACTATGGTTCTGAGCTTTTTTTCTTAGATCGCCAGTTCAGAAGTGAGAATTGAGGACTAAGGTGAAACTAATCATTTTCTTTCCAGGGGACGCTTATGTAAACTTAGTTACAACCTCATATCATATTTTTTCTATTCTGAACTAATTCTCATGGCACATCTAAGGGTACCTGGTAGGTAATAGAATAATCTTCTAGGTATCACATCCTTTACTTCTACGTTGCCACCAGCGTACTGAGTGCTGGATTTTCCAACATTAGTAGCAGCACAGTTTCTAGGAGACAACAAATATTGATCTCTTTATACCATAAAAGAAAAAGTTTTACACTGACATTTCACTTCCATTTTTGGTGTTCTAATGAGAACAATTCCTGTGGCTTCAGACTCTTCATGCCTCAATATTAGCATTTTAGTTCATTGGAATCATACCTTTGAAGTGAACTTTCCTGTTATACTTAATATTGCACTTTAGTTTGCATTGCAAAGCACTTTTGGGGAAGCAGTCTTCATTCCTCTCAGATTCAACTAGGCCAAAAGCTATGCTTAAAAAACACTTCAACCACCAATGGACTTTCAGTCACCATGGTCAGATTTGAGCTAGGCCAAGGTAAAACTCTTCAAAACCTCTTTATTGTGAAGTGCCAGCTTTTTGGCATCATGTTGGGGATTGGACTAGATGATCTCTAGAGGTCCCTTCAAAGCCCTACAATTCTGTGATTCTGTGATGTAATTAGTTCTATTGTGTTGCACTCCTTGTTGGTATATGTTTAGCCTCTGTAGGCTTAAAATTAATTACTGAAAGATCTCTTTGGATGTGTTTTCCAGAAGTTACTCATCTAGTGTTTAGGGCATGCAATAATATGAAGTCTTTAAAAGGAAGCCTAAATGAAAATTGCCCTCTACTTGAAGGCTGTGTATGTATGCTTCTTTCAAACAGTACTTTGTTAAAAGCGATGTCTCTGAAACGTCCTTCTCAATTTACTTGTATCTAGTTGGAAGGGACTCGCAAGGGTCATCGAGTCGAACTCCTGGCTCCACACAGGACCACCGAAAAATCAGACCCTATGTCTGAGAGAGTTGTCCAAATGGTCGTAGAACTCTGGCAGGTTTGATGCTCTAGCCACTGTTCTGGGAAGCCTGTTTCAGTGCTTAACTGCCCTCTTACCTTTTCCTAATATCCAGTCTGACCCTCCCATGATGCAGCTTCAGTCTGTTCCCTTTTCATGTCATGGTTTCCCATTTAGTGTAATGACATTGAAAAAGGTGGTTACAAATTCACTATGACTCTCTTAATTTGTAACAAGCTCAAAAGCGTATGAAAAAACTAATCTAAAAATAATAGTGGCAGTACTAAAATATGGGTACATTATGCTGTTATTTTAAAAATAATTACTGGAATTATGTATAAAAATCTTCATGTGTCAGATACTATTTAGTAATTAGATACTTACCATGCATGTTATTTTTTTTCCCTTTCAGTGTCAAAACCTACATGATTCAGAACACTTGACTTGGCTTATTGTGAATCATGTTCAAGACTTGATTAATCTGTCCCATGAGCCTCCAGTACAAGACTTCATTAGTGCTGTTCACAGAAATTCAGCAGCCAGTGGTCTCTTCATCCAGGCCATTCAATCACGGTGTGAGAATCTTGCAGCTGTAAGTTTAACTTACCTTTTTAAGAAAGAAATCACTTAGATTCTAGTTTAATTGTAAGTGATAAGTAAACAAATTCTAACATTTTTGGGTCATTTATCAAATAATGTTATTTTTGAAGTCACTTGTTTAAAAAAAAAAAGCAACAAATGAATCTTATAATGTATTGTCAACTTCAGTATGAGGTGTGTTCCATTTCATCAAATCTATAAATTCAATTAGAGCTGATTAAGCAGCTGTTCTTCCTTTTCAGTTTTCAAATCTTTCTGTGATTCTGCTCAAGACTTCTTATTTTTTCCTTAATTTGCTTTGCTCTTCATGTGTTTTTGTACTTCCTGTTTTTACAGTTAATCACTGAACAAACCAGTGTTTGTATTAATTAACCCAGTAACTAAGACTTATTAACGTACAGATGACTGTATTAATCAGTTCATTGTCTGCTGTAGTGTTTTTATAAGTACCTTTACCTTTAAGTTCTTTGTATTCCAATTGACTTCTTTTGTTTCAACACTCTCCCATTTAACCCTACTGCCATCAGTGTTAGATATGTAATGTTCCCTTTTTGTGTTCTTTCAACATTTAGCCTACAACTCTGAAGAAGACTTTACAGTGCTTAGAGGGGATACATCTCAGCCAGTCTGGAGCAGTCTTGACATTGTATGTTGATAAGCTTCTTTGTACTCCATTCCGTGTGCTTGCTCGCATGGTTGACACACTGGCTTGCCGTCGGGTAGAAATGCTTTTGGCTGCAACTTTACAGGTAAAGATAAATACATTTATCTGCAAATCAGTTTGGGTAGTGCTAACAATGATAATAAAATGTAAGTGTTTAAATTAAAGTTATTTTGGTGGTAAAATAACACTTTATATAGATAAGAGTGATTGTATTTCACTTTATCTGCATATGAATCTCATAATCTGTTCTAAGTACATATTGGTATTTTACTTGTTTTCTTGTGACTCTTTCCTATAGAACAGCATTGCTCAGTTACCAGTTGAAGAACTGGATAGAATTCAGGAATACCTTCAAAACAGTGAATTAGCAACGAGGTAAATAATACCGGTACCTGTTAAAATATCAAGTTAAGGAATCTTTTAGAAGCAATTACGATAGGTTTGAGTTTTTTCAAGCTAAAATAGTGAATCCTGTTAAGAGGTGAAACAAGAGTAAAGCCTCATATGAGGTGCATGCATATTGTGACTCAAAGACAGTTGTATTGGATGAGTTTCATTCTGAAATGCATTTTGCAACTTCAAGAAAGCCAAAGGCTCAGAGATGTCAGACTCTCTCTACCCCAGCCCTTAAAAGTATTTAACTTCTAAAAGTCATCCCAAATTAATTTTGGCAAAAATTGCAAACTACATTACTGAAAGCAACTTTATTTTCCTTAGACTTGTTTCCTCAGATTTTGCTGGTTCCAGCTGTTTGTTTTTTTTTTTCATTGACTGGTTTAATCTCCCAGTTGTTTATAAGTAAACCATTATTATAAAAAGGAGCAAAGCATTCCGTTCTTTCAAAAGCCTTATTCAGTGTTGGAAAGAGTAATTTAATTCTCCTGATGTCATTGTTATTTGAGGTTGATATCTATTGACTGAAATATAGAAATATAGAAATAGAAGTAGAGATAACGAACATGAAGCCAAAGACAGCATTAGATTGATAGCAATGTGCCTTCACTTATGAGATTTAATTTAGAAATATAATAATAGTCAGAATCTCCAAATGACTTTTACAGTATCACTTTTGATAGCAGTACTGGAATCAGAAAAAGAAACAAAAAGAAAACAGATTGCAGCTGCCTTTAAATCCACAAACAGAAGATCTTAACCTTAAATATAATTTCACTTCTACTCCATTTTCTTAAAGAGGTGGATTCTTGTTTGATATCTGTTAGAATCTATTCATATGCAGTCAAGTCTGTATATTAAATTTGATTCTTAATCACTAAAAAGGTGTACTGCTTAAAGATGTTGAGCAGTTTGCGTTTTGCACATAAGCACGTACAAGCTCAAAGTCTAAATGACATCTTCATTGTTGATGTGGTACAGGATTAATTTGTTTTGTCTGCTGGTAGATGATTAAGTTGGCAATTTTACATCACATGAATGCATTTATCCAGTGAAAAACTTATGACCCTAGTGCCTTTCTGTCCCAGGTATTAACATTTGTTTACTGGATGTGTTTCTTTTTTTAAATGCTGTATGGAACTAAGTTAGCTCTTTGCTGACACTTGTTTCAGACACCAAAGGCTTTACTCGCTCTTGGATAGATTTCGTCTTATGGTAGCACCAGACACAACTAGTCCTTCACCTTTGGTTACCTCACACCCATTGGATGGAGAAGACCAGCCGGGTTTAGAGAATGTAATTCTAGATAAAGTAAGATTCTATTTAGATATGTCTTGACTCAGAAAATATTCTGCTTATTACAAAACATTTGATAACAGCTTATTTTTACTATGCTCTTAAAATTGTGAATGAATCTCAAATAGGGATCAGTGAATGATTTCATCTGTTGGCTGTTAGGCTAAAGATTAATAATTAGAATGTGCGTATGTATTTCTTACGTTGATGGTGCCATGAAAAACTATCAAGTTTTTTTTTCTCTCCATAAAATTAGAGGAAAGATTTACAAGAAGGTTCAGTAGAGATAGACATACTGTCATCTGTTTTCTTGATGTGTTTACAGCAGTGATCAGTTTTATTAATATGTCTACTGAAAATAGTTGGTTGTCTCTTTTTGAAATTCTGTCTTGACATGTAATTAGGTTTACCTTGGAGCAGGGTGGAAGACTAAGAGGTTTTTAGAACCTATGTCTTCCTTTCGTTCTATTTTGTCTCATAACAGTTCATTTCTTCTTTTCATTACTTCATGTTCTACAGTGATAGATAGAAACTTTAAACGTGTCTAATAGAGATGGCAAAAATTACTTGAGTAGCTGATAGTTTAGAAGTGTCCAAGTGAGTTGAGGAACATGCTGACTTAATAGAAGGACTGAGAACAACTTTGTGGGAGGAAAGACTGTGCCCAGAAACCATTTGCCCGTGGTTTTCCATCTTCTATCTCTGTAACTTTAAATCTTGCACAAAGGAAGTTTTCATATGCTTCCTCCACAGTTGATTTCTAATTAGTATCAGCTGATTCAGGATGTCCATTAATGTTCTAATATTAATATTCTTCAATTAAATTAGTTATATTTTTAACTAATTCCTCCAGGCTCAGCACTAATAACTTAAGGAGTTAGTATGCAGTGATGTGTGACAGTCTTAATTTGTTTCAGTGCATCTTTCAATATAGATGCTATCTTCATCTAATGTATTAGGCTATTGATTCTGACAACCTTTCTTTGTTACAGTATTTTTTTTTTCATTTTATTATATTTGACTACCAAATATTCCAGGTTGTTTTCTAAATGCTGTCATCAGCTTTATGATCCTAATATACCTGTGCTGTATGCTAAGTTTTTTGGCTGTGTTTCCTGTCCAGATTCCATGGAAATAGACAACTTGACTGTTTGTCTTATTTTAAGATGGTCCATTCACCAGTCACCTATTTTGCCTTTTCTCATGTTTTTTTTTGTTGCTTTTGCAGTTTCTTTTTTGTTGTTGTTGACAGTAATGGGGCTAGAGATCTCTTAAAAGGACCACAATTAAATGACAATTAGCAGTTCTCCCTCCACCCCTCAATTTGTTTAGTTTTGTGAAAATAAATATGTACTAAATTTATTTTCTTCAATTATTAAAGGACTGGTATATATCACTAGTGAGGTCACAGTGTTGCATCAAGTCTGACTCAGCACTACTAGAGGGTGCAGAACTGTTAAATAGGATTCCTCAGCCTGACCTGAACTCCTTCATGAGCAGCAAGGTAACTTTTTTGTCACGTGGGACACTATCAGCTGAAAATGTTGTAATAAATTGTTTCTGATATTCCAGTTGATAGTATTAATATATTAGATTCCTAAATATAAACATTACGGTTTTATGTAATACTAGTACTTCATCTACTGAATTTCACTAAATTTGGGAAAATAAAATGCTGAATATTTTTGACTCTGTCAAGCAATGGTAGTAATAGTTTTCTAGTAGTACAGATTGGGTGTGTGGAGGGAGTGAAAATGGAAGTTTATGTATCCACAGTTCTATCATTTTACATAATTTTGTTGTACAACCTTTTACAAGACCAAATGAGTCTGAATCTTTTGATTATCTATACTAGGTTACTTGTAATATGGCTCTAATAAGACATAGATGATGAATCTGCTATGAAGCACAACTGGTTTTTTTAAGAACATTTTGCTCAAATTCTTTATGTTTACTGTTGGTATGCAGAAATGATAGTGGGAAACTATTTAAAAATATATTTTATACTTTCTTATTTTGAGGAGAAATCAGTGATATTCAAATGTAGATGCTGTGGAGTCACAAAGCTGAGCTACACCTTTCAGACTTCTTTTAGAATTCAATTTACTAGAGGTACCTTTGGAGGAGAGAAAATATAAATTTAAGCTAAATTGAGACCATTTCATTTTCAAGCTTATTTATTTCTACTGATTATTTTTAAAGAGAATAAAAATTTCTGTGATATTTGTGAAATGGGTCACAATGGTGGAAGTTCTTTTTCCAAGTCAAATATGGCACAATGACTTGTTGGAACGTGTATCAAGTAACTGATAGAGCTTACACTTTTCAACCCTGTATTAACTAATATTTCTGCCAGATTTTAATATTTTGAGTTGAATTCCTGTCTGTTTTCCTTGATATGTTTGTAGAAAGTTCCAGCAAAAGTATTCTAATAACTTCTAAGTATAAGGTTAGGGAAAAAGAAAAAAGGGAAATGCATTAAGTTTTCAGACAATACATAAAGCTATTTTATGTTTTGCGTAACAGGAATATAACTTACTTGGGAAGTACAGCAGAAGTTTCCTAGTTATCCCCATTCAGAAAATTTGCACTTATTTATAATGAAATCTTTTAAAGAATCAGTTTTTCAATAAATAAATCTTACTTGTTTGGCATCTTTTCTTGAAGATTCTTTGTTTACAGTTCAGCAGCTTCATTCATATTCTGTTTTGAAAACTTGTACTGGGCATATTGTTTTTTCTTTCCAGTCCAGGATATTGGTGTTCAGAATTTAAACTGAAGACAAATATTATCTCAGTTGCGGTGTTGTTACACCATAATGGTCTTGTGGAAGTCTTGTAAATTAATAAACTATTTACTATTATATTAATTTCGCAGAATAGTTCTGTTAAATACTTTTCTTTAAAAGCAGTTTATTTACTTTTTATTTACTATTTAATTTCAGGAGTTCAACCTGAGCTTATTAGCACCTTGTTTAAGCCTTGGCATGAATGAAATCTCAAGAGACCAGAAGAGTAGCCTTTTCGAAGCAGCTCGGAGGGTAACACTGGATCATGTGTCCACCACTGTACTAAACCTTCCTGCCAGCCACCAGGTTTTCCAACCACTTTTGCCAACTGAGCCATCGGCCTACTGGAAAAAACTAAACGATATCTTTGGTAATAGAAATAACAGTCTTTTTAAGTTTATTCTCTTCTCTACAAAGGTAGTTTACAGATGTCTTGTCAATACATGAACTTACTATTTAAAAAAAAGTCAAGATACTTGGCATAAAAGTGCCTATGAAATAATTCCAAAAAACATTTATTGACAGAAAAAACTCAAACTGCTAGATTACATCCAGTCTTGTCTTATAGGAGATGAAGCGATGTATCAGTCTGTGATGACGCTTTGTCGGGCACTTGCTCAGTATTTGTTGTTACTCTCAAAACTACCAACTAGCCTCCGTGTTCCTCCTGACAAAGAGGATGATATCCTGAAATTCGTAGTGATGTCAATAGAGGTAAGAAACTAAAGCATAAAAAAAGATGTGATGAAATATTGGGAGGGAACCAACTTCGACTAAAATCGATCACCATGGAATGAATTTTGATTCGGGAATCTTGTCTTACTGCAGAAGTTTATTCGATGGTTCTTTTACTAGATCTGTACCAGAAAATCAGATGGGCTTATTGGGCAAGGGTAGATTTTTCAAGAAGAGGTTGGCTGAACAGTACAGTGATCTTGATATTTTGGAAAAATGCCCTGCACTGTTTCTGGGATATTGCGTACACAAAGTTTTTTAATTTTTGTTTTGTTTCTTTTTTTCCCCTGTATAATGCTCATAATTTTCCTGTATTTTCTGTTTTCTCAAAAAACAAAATCATTTATTCTGTGCAACTTACTGATTAAAAAAGATGCTACATATTGTTGTAAACAAGCAGACAAAATCACCAAAAACCAACAAAAACCTTCAACTATAAATTCATATGTTGTGAGAATACTGTACTAATGGCAATTTTTTATTTTTTCCTAGGCATTGTCATGGCATTTAATACATGACCGACTTCCAATAAGTATAGATCTGCAAGCTGCTCTGGATTGCTGCTGTCTGACTTTACAGCAGCCTAGCCTCTGGAATTTGCTGGCTTCTGCAGTTAATGTGACATACGCTTGCTCCTTAATTAATTGCATTAAGTTTATCATAGAAGCAGGTGAGTCCAATTTCAACAGCTATGAAAAAAATGCCTAATAGTTCCACTGATCCAATGCGCGGTGTCTGCAGTATGTCCTGTGAGTCCTTTCTAGGACTCTATTTCTTTGACACTTTTATTTTAGTATTTTAATTTAACATTTAGAACTTTGTGTTTATTCTTGATCTTAGCAAGTGCCTTGGAAATGTAGATTTTTAACTGCTATGTGGTTTTGAGGTGAAAAAATGGAAGATGTGATATTTGAAAGATACTACTGTTATATATTTTTGTCTTAATTCAGTTGCAGTTGAACCTGGAGATCAACTTCTTAGTCCTGAAAGAAAGAAGAATACTTCAAACGGCTTAAGTGAGGATGAAGTTGATTCAAACATGCACAGTAAGTAAACATTGAATTCCACTTTTGTCTTAGATTTTCACAAAAGAAAAATTTGTAGGTCTCCTTTCAATTACTGATTTTTTTTAACAAGAGTTCATCTGAAAGCTTACTTGTATTTGATAAATGCTTATCAAGTATAGGTGGACAGTTTTCATATGCATATTTTTGTCTTGAAAGCTTGAAGCATTAATGGAGATTTTTCTTTGGGCAGTTTTGTCAGCTGTGCAGCATGCTGCAGACTGAGCTTTTTAAAATGCTGTAGCATTTTTAAATTTCACATGAGGGGTAGAATCTATCTATTAATACTTCTTTTAATATAAATGACAGGTTCATTTTCTGCCTTTCTACTGTAATGTGAGTACGGTACTGGCTGAAAGTCAAGTGTAGTCCATGAGAGTGAACAGTATTGTCTTCCATATCCAGCTGTGCTTGTTTAGAGTTAAGATTTCATTTCCATCTAGTGAATTGACCTGTTTATCAGATCTAGCTTAGAGCCAGCTATGGAAGTGCTTTCTTATGAGATAAGTGAGTTTTGTCACTTTCAAATTGTAAGAAATGCTCTATTTAATGTGGCTTGCTCTTGCTGGAGTTAGGAAACTTGCATGTTTTCTGCTTTGCTGGCAGATCTCAGCTACTGATATTCTCTAGCACTGAGACTGGCAAGCAATACAAACAATTACAGGGAAGGTGGTGGTGGTAGTATTTTTTAACTAGCTAAGTTCTATAGAACATTTCTTTGTCTATGTCCTTGGTGTGGTTTTGTACTTCTTTGACAGCGTATATTTTAGTTAAGCATTTACATTTCTTTTTATATGATTTTAACTGGTGTATTTTGAGTAGATTCATAAAACTAAATGTCTTTTTCTCCCCAAAAAGAAACAAAACACATTACTGCAGCTTGTGAGATGATAGCTGAGATGGTGGAATGTTTGCAGACTGTCCTGGCTTTGGGTCATCATAGAAACAGCAGTATCCCAGCATTTCTTACTCCTGTCCTCAAGAATATCATCATCAGTTTAGCAAGGCTGCCTCTAGTCAACAGTTACACAAGAGTGCCTCCCTTGGTACGTTCATTATGTTTAGTTTTCAGGTTGTAAAATCTTCTGAAAATCTTTTTGGAAAAACAAACTAGACCACATCTTAACTTATATATTATTAGGACTCAATCATTGTCTACTTCGATCACCGACTTTAGCTTTTGAAACACTAAGTAGTAAAACATTGTAAAGATATGAAATAGTTATTTTGACGTAAGAATTCTAACTAGAAAGGAGCATAATTGCTCCTTATGTTTTTATATGAATGAATGTCCAGGCAGTAATTTAAAGAAAAGTAGGCAAGGATTTGGGATTTTTGTTAGGGCTAATATTTCCTTCTGTTCTACAAAATTATTTAACCCTGTAAAGAGTGCAAAATATACGTGGATATTTTTGACATCTGGATTCACAAGTTCATTTGATGCCGTGCTAAGTACGTACCACAATGATGCAAGGATTCTGAGGTGGTCCCAGTGTCTAAACTAACTCAGTCGTTTAGTAGTGGTGCCGTGGCATGCCATGCAGGTACTTTTGGATTGTGCATCACCCTTTTTTCCTAAGTCATCATGGATCCTTTGGACAAAGTATTTCAGTCTCTTCTTTTTGGCAGACACAACATGGATTTAATAACACTTCAGGATTACCTCCAATGTATTGTTAGTGTTGTGAAATGACTTCAAGTTGATCTAACAAACTTGAAAAAACAATAATCTGAAGTGTATCTAAGTTCTCATGAGGAAAAGCCGAAGTGGATTTCCTGATCTGTATATACAGTTTCTCAGCACTGTATTTATGAGGGGATGGCAAAAGATACTAATTTCATAAATCAAGACTTCAGTACTCTGATGCATCTTTATGCTTTTTTAGCCATCTGTTATTTGTTATCCCTGTATTACCTTTCAGTATCGTTTCTGTACTCCATCCAGGGGTTACCTGGCACTTAGCATAACTTAAATTTTAAACTGAAATATGCAACAGCAACGTAATTTTCTTTAATGCTTTAACTTGGAAAGTAGGACTAAATAATTAATTCATAGTGAGAAATATGCAAAGGAAAAGGTTAGTGTAAAATGTGCTACCTGCATTAGCTATATAATCTTTCTATATGATTTTTTTATTTGGAGAATTATTTTACTGATTTGTCTCATTGCATTTGAATGGTGCTATATGCAAGTGTTATTGTCGTGTTAGTGCTATTACTGTTTTGGAACAATAATACTCTTTCTTTCTTTGTATTTCACCAGGTCTGGAAATTAGGCTGGTCGCCAAAGCCTGCAGGTGACTTTGGCACAGTTTTCCCTGAAATCCCAGTAGAATTTCTTCAAGAAAAAGAAATCTTTAAAGAGTTCATCTATCGCATTAACACACTTGGTATGTACAAAATTAAAAATGAATACACTTGGCTCTTATTGAGCATTTTGCCTGAGCTGTGAAGTTAGCAGATAACTGAGTTTGGTGCTACATGTCGATCCTCAAAGAAAGTCCAGCTTTTGGAGGCTTCTCTATTTTGAAAACCTGATAGATGTCATATTTTTTTTAACCCTGGACAGTCAAAATATCTGAATGTATGGTAAAAGGAGGAAAAAAAAAAAAGAACCTGAAGATAATATTGTTCAGAACCCTTCCAATTTTTTATTTTCTAAAATAGAGCAGTTTATAATTAAGCTGTACTGATTACAAAAATGCTGAATTGAACAGGAAGCAGTATGAAATAGCACATTGTTTCTACAGATTTAATGTTGTTTCATATTTAGTTTTGTATTAAGACATAAATGGCTATTGCTGAGTGTTTTCATAGGATGGATCAGCCGTACCCAGTTTGAAGAGACTTGGGCTACTTTACTTGGTGTACTTGTAACTCAGCCTATTGTAATGGACCAAGAAGAGAACCAACAAGAGGTAACATTGCTCACTGAATGTTTTTAAGATTAAATTTTAATTGGACCTAAGAAAAACTGTTTCTGTTAATAAGTCTGTCAAACAGAAAAGTAGTAACCGAATAGAGAGATTATTTCTGGTTTTAGCTCCTTGTCAGCATGTCCCTGTGAGTTTAGGCCTATCTATCAGTGGTGCTAAATACTGAATTTGTAGCGTCATGGTTTGGAAGCAGCATTAGAATGATGACTGTATCTAGTTAAAGATACTCAGAAAAATGCTGTTGAAAATCAGTGATGAGATTGAGTTCTTTTCCTAGAAGTGTAGTGAATAAAATTAGCTAACGTGGAAACTCTTCAGAGAAGGATCCAACTGAGATTTGGTCTTATTTGATGCTTTGTTTCAGCAGGTAGCTGATGGATTGATTCAAACAAGGAAAATATACACTTAGCTCTGAAATGGACACCTTGAGGTTTTTATGCTGTTAGGATAAGAGCATGCATGTAGAATTTCAGTGATGGAAAGATGCCTTTCTGCTAGTTGCAGTGCTTTGTGTGCATTGCATCTGTCAGTGTCAACTAGATTTCTGGCTTGGAAGAAGCCTAGTTGCCAGGCTTGTTAATGGTAGTTTAGAGGAAGGTAACAAACCAGTATTCAGGGTTTTCAGGATTCTTTTTTTTTTTTTCCAATTCAAATTACAGTAAGTTCATTTTACAGGAAGATACAGAGAGGACCCAAATTAATGTTCTTGCAGTACAAGCCATAACTTCCTTGGTGCTGAGTGCAATGACAATACCTGTTGCAGGCAATCCAGCAGTCAGCTGTTTGGAACAGCAGCCTCGCAACAAAGCTTTAAAAGCTCTGGACACAAGGTATTTTTTTCCACTTACTTCAAAATGTGTGAATTTATACTTGTGATTAATATGTAATTACACTTAGTTCAGTCTAGCAATAGGAAAAATGCACGGACTGTATTTTTTAATGAGAGTGTACACAAGTGGATCTGTTTGCATAGAATTCTCATGGACTTAGCATCATGAACTTGTTGAGTTACAAGACAGTATCTGGAAGAAGACAATGAAAGTGAAATCTAGTCAACAGTGTGCAGAATGTATCTCTAAACATTTCTTGGTTTTAGCATCCTTTAAAACACAAGTAAGTGTAGACATGCAACATTGTAGAGTAAGATAGACTTGCACAAATTTGTTAAAGGGAATATCTGCTTAAATCAATTTCTGTTGGCTTTTTAGGTTTGGGAGAAAGCTAAGTGTTATCAGGGGAATTGTTGAACAAGAAATCCAAGCAATGGTATCTAAAAGAGATAATATTGCTACTCATCACTTATATCAAGCTTGGGACCCTGTTCCATCACTTTCTCCTGTTAGTACAGGTAGGTGCCTTCGTAGGAGTGAGTGAATTTCTCTTAGATTTAAAAAGTAGAAATGGTACTGTTAGGAGTTTGAAACCCACTTTGCAGGAAAATAAGCCATTTTAAGATATACATATTTTAAAACATTGCCTTCTGTTTTGCTATAGGTGCTCTTATCAGCCATGAAAAACTCTTACTGCAAATCAATACTGAACGAGAAATAGGAGATATGGATTATAAACTGGGGCAGGTTTGTTAAAACTTAACTTTGAACTTGTCTTTTATTACATTTTCTTCTAATTCTTGATAATCCAGTTGAGAAACGTTGCTTAACATCAAATTTAAACTAAGGCCTCTGACATTTAGAGTAGATCATAATTGCACGATTCCTCTCAGCCAGTTAATCTTCCTCTCAGAACTTTTGCTTTTGTGTGTGTGCTCAGCCTTTGAGGCAGCTATGGAAATATTCTTGTCTTCAACCCTATGTGTTAAAAAGCCCATGGTATTAGGTTTAACTTCAGCTATTGGATTTTATTTTGCTATTGCAACCATGCAACTGTTCTTAGGAAAGGAAAAAATTACTGGACATAAAATAAGCAATGTTATTTTAACTTTAAATACATCCGGTGTAGGGATGTTCTTAAATTTTATAAAGAAAACCTGACAAACTTAGAGGCTTTCTTTATAGGTAGCCTGAATGAAAGTAATTAACATTGCATTCTTTTCTGGTTTCAGAAGAAAGGTTAAATTGCAATTACATTTGAATTGCAGTCATTACAGTTCTTAATTATTTTCTTGCTCAATATGAATTGCAAATACATACATTTGCTTTAGATTTAGGATCTAGTATGTTAACTTTGAGTGATGTATGCACGTTGTTCGTGCATGTGCACAGTTACATATAGATGCTTTCAGCATCTCCTATATTGCACATCGTGCGTTACAATGCACATTGTACCAAATTCAACTAAAACATTGAAAAAGGTTTTAAAAAAATTGTGATGTACAATTCATGTAGATGTTGTTTGAGGCTGTGTTCATTGCCTGTAATTTAAATGAAAAATGTACTGGACTTCTGGAATTTTACTAATGTGACTGAGGATGTTGAATGATGAATTCCCTTTCTTTTTTTTTCTTGTTGTAAGGTCTCTATACATTCCATATGGTTAGGAAATAATATCACTCCGTTGAGAGAAGAAGAGTGGGGTGAGGATGAGGAAGATGAGAATGACATACCTGTTCCTTCCTCACCACCAACCTCTCCTATTAACACCAGGTATGTTGTCTCTCCTTTAACTTATCAAATTACCTTTTATATCATCAAAATGTGGAGTTGAGTAAAATAACTTTTTTAATTGGACACTGGATGCAAATAAGATAAAAATATAAGTAGTACAAACTCTTTCATACTGAGCATTTTGACAGAGCTTAAGATTAGCCATTTTAACCCTTGCTTATTGTGCTTTGCAGGAAGCATCGGGCTGGTGTAGATATACATTCTTGTTCTCAGTTCTTACTTGAACTATA
>JANHGO010002582.1:0-29533 GCA_024606505.1 Aquila spilogaster
AAAAGGAAAAAGGAAAAAGGAAAAAGGAAAAAGGAAAAAGGAAAAAGGAAAAAGGAAAAAGGAAAAAGGAAAAAGGACAGGCTGTCCGCGCAGCCTTAGTGCAGCAGCGCCCCCTGCCGGCGCAGCGCGTCCCGCGGCGCCCGCCCGCCGCCCCGTCCCGCGGTTGTTTGGAACCGTGCAGAAACGTCCCCGCTTGGCCCAGGGCTGGTCCGCAGCGGAGGGACTCCTCGTGGCAGCTTCTGATTAATGCCATGAGTGATGGCGGCGGCGATTTGCCGCATTACTTGTTCTTGAAAAGTAACAAGCAAGGGCACGTTTGCCTTGCTGCTTCCTCCCCCCGTTCTGACAACCGCAAATCACCTCCGGAACGGATAGATTATGCGGGGGGAGGCAGGCAGGGTGGCTGGGACGCTGACGTGCCGTGCACTGCACTGTGTGATTTGCAATTTAGATTTTGTTGTATCGATCACTGCGCACTCGAGGGGAGGGGGATCAGTTGGCACATCTCCGGCTTCAAATATTTCCAAAATGATTATACATTTTATTAATCAAGGTCAAGGTAACCTCATTTGGCCAGCATAAATGAAAACATAGGGTGTGCGTTAACTAAAAATCACTTCGGCGAGGAAAATTGAGATGCATTGCCGCTCGGCGCCGAGCAGCAGTGTGCGGGTTCCGGCTGCCATCTACTGGGGAAAGCTGGTGTGGGCAAGGAAAAGACGCCGGGGCACTTCGGGGCCGGCTTCTTCCGCTCTCTTCCTCCCCGAGCTCGGGAAAGCTTCCGAGTGAGGTTTACTTTGGCTTCAGAAGTGCAGAAGATCTGTGCGGTACTCCGTACTTCGCTTTGCAGAGCTGGGGGCAGAGGTGCCTCGGACAGCGTATTTAAGATGTAATGTAAGAATCAAAGCCCATTCAAGGAAACGTAAAAAAATATTTGCACAAAGTTCTCCATAAACAGTAAAGAGAAAGGTGTTATGCTATGCAAGTGCAGCCCTGCTGTGGGCTGGCTGCTCCCACCAGCTCAGGCTGCCCAGGGCCCATCCAACCTGGCCTTGGGCACCTCCAGGGATGGGGCATGATACTCTCCACAAACAAAGAGAACCCTGTTAGAAACCATCATGTATCACAACTTCAGTTCATAGCACGATCACTGCAGTCAGTGGAGGCCTTTCTATGCATTTCATAGGCTTTGGACAGGAGCCTAGCTGCCCTGCTCGACCTCTCCAAGTATCCAGCTCTCATTCCGTGACACTGAGCCTGTGTTTCAGTGGCTTTGTTTCTGCTCGGCACCAGAACCAGAACTTATCAATCCATTCATCTCAATCCATCAGCCCCAGTTTGAGCAACCAGCCCCATTCAGGATGCAGAGAAAGCACCACTGTGCATTATGGGCTAGGAAAACAACAGATGATTCATCAAATTCAGCAGTTCCCTATGAGCCATAGTTCAGGTTTTCAGGGCCATTCTCTCTTCCTTTGATCTGCTACAAAGCAAAGCTTCCATGCAGTTTAAATTGATTTTATGTTGTATCAGATCCAGAGTACACCTATGTTCGTTCCTCTCTCCCCCTCCATCTCTCTCTAACCTATCTCCTATGGCTCTAGATATAAAGACAAACAATAGGACTTTATTGTTGGTTTCATTTCAGTGTCAGTTCATTTTAATAGGGCCAGTGGGAATTGTTCTACTTAACGAGAGAAGCTTTTAAACTTCTTGTAAATAGGTCTTATTCCAAGCTGTGAGGAAAAGGCAAAATCTATAAACCATTATGCACCATCTTAATCTGAACAAGAAGTTAATCAAAATGGCCCGGGCTGATGCAAGGTGCAGAATATTTTATTTAGGTAATTTTGAACCTGTCATTTCCAATAAATTTTCTGATCTGCTCTCATTAACCTGCGCTTTCAAGCAATGCTATTTTGGAACACAAGAAAGGACTTTCTCCATCTTCAAAATCTTGCTCCAAAGTGTTGGCACTTCTGAAAGACACCCTGGGCCCTTTGTAGCAGGAGGACGTAATTTCAACTCACTCAGAGCTTTCCATTTGAAAAAATATTTCTTTTTTGATACAAAAAAGAAGTTTATGAAATGGTTCCCGAACGACTCAGTTTCTTAACTTCAGCAACTGCTATGTTCTTCACCAAATCAGAATAAAAGAATGAATCCAGCAACTTAGCAACGTCCTAAGCCCGCATTTGACAAATGCAGACATTCAGCTCAGTCCCAAAATATAATCAGCATTACGTAACCTACAGTGAGCGCTCCAGAGAAAGATAAATCAGTACCTGTCAGTTAATGAGGAAGGGTTATCATTAAGCTATCCTGGAGTCGCAGCTCTTTCTTCTTCCATCAAAAAACACTATTAAAAACCATCTCTAAATGCCTATTTTAAAAGACTGCTGTTATAAAATATAACTTCCCATGCTGAAAACTCTTGAAGTTCTCCCTCCAGAAGCACGTTCTTCAGTCTGAGAGCTGTGTTTCCGAATTCAGCAACGTAGCCTCCTACCCCAATCATAGATAAATCTGTAAGGGAACAAGTTTATTTTCTTATTTCTGTTTCTCTCCCCAAAGACTCCATTTGGATCCTGCTTCAGGGCCCATATGCAGCATCCCCTGCTGCATGATGCCCAGAGTGTGCTGGAAAACCTGCACCCCACAGCAAACTGACTGTGCTATGGGATACCCACCACCTCTGCTCCTCCCACCAACACTGGTCACCGCGGTCCTTCTGCTGCCCACGCTATGCAGACTGCCCACATTACCATGTGCTGATTCTGTGGTGGGTTAACATAACACTGTGCTTCAGTTCTGTTTGCTTTCACAATGGAAGAGAGGTGACTTTTCACTCAAAAGTGTGTAGAAACACCCACAGGACACTAAGCTCGGAATCTCAGAAGCATTAAAACACATTGAGGCCCTGAAATGAGTCCAGAAAAGGGCAGCGGAGCTGTGAAGGGTCTGGAGAGCAAGGCTTATGGGAAGCAGCTGAGGGAACTGGGATTGTTCAGTCTAGAGAAGAGGAGGTTCAGGGGAGACCTTATTGCCCTCCATAACAGCCTGAAAGGAGGTTGTGGTGAGGTGGGGGTTGGCCTCTTCTCCCAGGTAACAGTGATAGGATGAGAGGGAATGGCCTCAAGTTGCACGAGGGGAGGTTCAGGTTGGATATTAGAAAAAGTTACTCTCTGAAAGAGTGGTGATACATTGGAACAGGCTGCGCAGAGAGGTCATTACTTGTATCACATGGACTATGTGTGTAGTTTTTTCATAAATCATCTTTGTCTCTTCCCTTATGTATGTACATGCGCAGACTAAAGAGTGTGTGTAATTCGTGAGCGTAGGTTATATTACGTGCTATGTTAAGTACAGCTGCATCATTATTTACAAGTGGTCTGCCAGTCTAGCTATCTAATCTGTCCGTGATGTCAGCGTCTTGTTAGTCTTGACCTGAGTCTGGATATATTTCTTAGCTCCTCTTTCATTCTGTAGGACTTGTGACTCCAGTATCATGATTATGTTTTCTGTACATTGTCTGGATGGTTTATTTCAAAAAGTGCAATAAGTCAATTATGCTATTGCCTGTTTTCTAAGTGTTGGAGAAAAGCTCTTATTGCTTTCTGTCAGTTGACTCAGGCATGGCTATTTCCTGAGTAATTTCTCTCTGTCAGTAGGATAATGCCCCACCAAGAATATTGCCTCCTTACTGTGGAAACTTCTGCATTTTGGTGGTTCACAATTAATAACAGTGATGTTATTAATTTTCAACATATTCTATAACTTCTAAAGCAACGAAAAGACTAATTTATAATGTTAAGGAACAAAATCATGGCCCACTCCTTCCCAAAGGGGAAATAGGTTTCCTGCACAATTTGCAATTCTCTCCTGCAGTGAATATGGCCTGTAGCTGGCTTTTAGAAGGAAAGCTAATTGTAGAGAAGTGGGAGGCATTACAGATAGGGTTACTTTACTGTTTGTCTGATTGTTCTTGAATAGAAAAAAAGTAAGATGAATTTGAAGATAAGCTAATGGTAATGGGTCCTTTTTGAACAGGAGCTAGAGGAATCCATTCTGAGCACAACTGACATATCGTCCTGTTTCTGATTCTGCTGACACCCAAATGTCTATATATCCAAATCAGTCTGAGGCATTGTACACGTCAAACTGTTGCTCTCCCCATGTTTGCATTGATAATCCATCTTCTGCACTAAAATTTGACAAGCATAAAATTTTGAAAAGGCCAAGTTTGGCATCTCTTGAGATTATTTTTGACCTCAACTTTGACAGCAAATCAAGAAAATCATTAGCTGTATACATTTTTTCAAGTCCATTAAGCAACTGAGGTCTGGCAAGTTGCTATTATTAGTAGGAGAAGTGATAGCAACATTTCTATAGTTAATGGAAGCCTTGACATTAGAGGCTTGGCAATCATAGAAAGGCTTGCGTCCCTGCTGGGGCAGAATACATACATGCATGTGATCCACTGTGGCACTCTGTGAACAATTAGGATCTTTCAAAAAATGGAAATACAGTTACTTAGAAAGCGTACGGCTATATGCTGGTGCAGTCCTCTATACCTCTTCAGAAGGATGGACACTAAATATTTAATAAGGTTTGTTGTATGTTCTTCTTCATGGTGACCTAAAATCTCTGAAATCTGAATTGCTGGTCTAATGGCTATTGTATTCTACTAGAACAGGAAAGCAATCCCCGTCTGAATATGACTTGGCAGGGTCAAATTCAAAGATTAAATGAAATACTCCTAATCAACTTTTGCCTGAACAGCCTCATGTCCAAAGACGATAGTAGGAAGGAAATATTCCTACAGAGGTGAAATCTAACTGTGAGCTCATCTCCCTCATTTCACTTTGATGTTTGCAGAGGCACTGAAATTGTACACCTTTTTAAAAGCAACATTTGCCTGTGCAAAATGCTGTCGTTCTTTTTCACAGAATTCCAAATTTTTTTTTGCAATGAAGATGAGGCAGTGTCAGTGATGGAACTTCTCAAACAGCATAGGTATCACAATCTACTTTGGTAATGTGTACCAGAGCAATAAACTTCAGTTAATAAAAGTTTAGAAAAATAATGGAGCTGCATGGTAGGAAATGATCATGTCTGAGAAAGCAACCACTCAGAAATTAACAATATAAATGTTGGTTGTGTACCTCTTTTCCAATTTTGCATCTTTGACATTAGCCTGCATGTAATAATTATAGAAGGAAAAGGAGGAATGACTCTAGCAGTAATATTGTTAATTTAGTATTCATGAAGGAGCTCTGAGCTCTTCCCTTGTTTTGAGGGCAGCAGAGAAGAAAGAGGCAAAGATGGCAAAAAAAGAGAGGCATTTTAACAGATGCTTATTCCAGCTTAGCAGAGGAGAATGGAAGAAATAGAGGTGAAAGCTAGCTGAGATGCTGAGGAAGTATATATATTGCAAAACAGCTTTGCAATGGATAGTTCCATTGGGTCTTGTTTATTATCTTTTCTCTTTGATTACAGCCATATTTTAAAATAATTATTTTGTTATTCTTCAAGTGAAGTGATAAAATAGTCTCTGAGTAATTGGATTTGTCACTGGGCATTTCATTCCTAGAAATGTGGTGGCCATGAAAATCCCTTTGGCATATCAAGAATATTCTAATTCCTTTGCTGTCTTGCCCTGCTCATATAATAACAGTATCCTCTTCTACTGGATTTGCATGCACTGAGTGAACAAAGGTGCCTGTCATTTCCATCTTTTGCCTTATACTTATGTTTCCAAATAACAAAAGTATTAGACCTGCTAGGCAAACTTGCCAAACCTAGACTAGCTCAACAAAATTTTATGAAGCTGCTTCCAACAAATTACAGAAACTGTTGTAGACTTTGTCTGAATCGATGTAAGTATTATTTATTAATACAATTTTAGAAAACTTTGTGCAGTGTTGCAGTTCAGTTTTCTAAGTCTTTCAGTTTTATAACGTCTTACTTTTAGGGAACAGAGCAGGTCTCACTTTCTTCAAGATCATTTATTCCTCTTTTGATTTACTATATTTAGAAGGAGGAGTAAATCATTTGGAATATAAAGACAATACGACAAGGGAAAAATAATTGGAGTTGGTGCAGGTATATGGGCTGATTGAGCTATTCAGTGCAGTTTTGGCTTTGCAACCCAATAGCAATGCAATTCCATGATGCTGCAAGACTCGAGAAAGGCAAGGAGAGTGGATAAGAAACTTCATCTTTGAGTCATAGAAAACAAACTCAAATTTCGTTTCCAAAAGAAACAAAAAGAAGTGATTTGGTGTCTGTTAGGAAAAAAAAGCAACTTCAGGGCAATTCACAATGATGCTTCTGATACTGCTGGCAGCGTGTTCCCATTTTGTTCCCTACTCAATTTTCTGTTTTGGCTGTACAATATGTCAGTTTATTTTTTATTTATAATTGTTTTTAAACACTTGAACAGCACAGCCAGCTGAGCCAAATGAGTTCATATTTCGAAACAAGCTGTAATTCATTATGGATTACTGTGTGCCATGTAAACTACTGCAATACTAGGCGCTTGTGCCTTTTTGGCACCTTATGACAGGCAGAGTGCAGTGATAGACTTTTCATACCTTTGTGGTAATTGTCTTCTTCTGTACTACCCTAGAATTCTCCAGACTTAATCAGCAGTGAAACTGGCCTGTGGTTTGAAGAAATGAATGAAAGCAAGCAGGAAAGGACGGGGATTAAAAGACAAGATGCAGAGAAAATTTCTTATTTGGGGATGAAAAAGAACTAGCTATTTTTAGGGAGAAAAAGAGATGAAACAAATTATTTTTCAGAGGTGAAACAGTCCAGCCTTAGGGTATGTTGTGACTACTTCATCCTTTGGGGGATCCTTTATCTGTGAATAATCTTCTGATGACATTCAGCAGTTCCACGAGCTTTGACAATTTGCCTTAATATTATGGAAGAATATAAGAGGGCGGTTTAGAAAAGAGTCATGACTTGGGCTTCAGTACAGTTGACATCTCAAGATCTGTTTGTTAAGATCCATTTCTTAAGATATCAAGTAGATTCTTTTGGAAATTGTCTTGAGTGTATGCTGTATTTTTTCTTCAATGTAGGCCTTTAACACGATCCCTGGTAAAGCCTTCTAGTGAATACATTTTGATCCGATCTAAGGCAATTTGTGGTTATTTATGGTCACCATCAGAGCGCTAATACTTTGCACTCAGTTTAGATAAAGGAAGACTGCAGGTAAACAAAACTGTGACATTCCTGTCTGTTCTGTGTGCACATGGAGAAATGCTGGTTCATCTGAGAGGGTCCTACTCTGTCCAAGGAAGGTGATGTAAATGATGGAAGCAATGTGAAAATGATATAAATACCTGATGTAGCATTCCAGCTGCGAGGGTTTAAGGCAATACATCAGCTGTGATTGATGATTTTATTGTTAGTAACAACTGTCAATGACAGTGGGAGGTGGCAGAGGAAAACCATCAGTTTGATTTACACTAAATTCACTTTACTTGCAAAAAATTCTTATTGTATCCTGGGGTTCATTACAAAGAGTATGGCCAGCAGGTTGAGGGAGGTGATCCTCCTCCTCTCCTCTGCCCTGCTGAGGCCACATCTGCAGTCCTGCATCCATTTCTGGGCTCCTCAGTTCTAGATATACAGGGAACTTCTAGAGAGAGCCCAGCAGAGGACTGCTGAGATGATGAGGGGCCTGGACCATCTCCCTTATGAGGAAAGGAGGAGAGCCCTGGAACTGTTCAGCCTGGGGAAGATATAGCTGAGGGTTTTCTTTTTTTTAAACCAGTGCTTATGAATATCTGTACTGTGGGAGTCAAGTGGATGGGACCAGGCTTTTTTTCAGTTGTGCCCAGTGACAGAACAAGGGGCAATGGGCACAAACTGGAACAAAGGAAGTTCCATGTAAGCACGAGAAAGAACTTCATTACTTTGAGGGTGACGGAGCACTGGAATGGACTGCCCAGAGAGGTGGTGGAGTCTGCTTCTCTGGAGATACTTAAGACTTGCCTGGGTGCGTTCCTGGGGAACCCACTGTAGGGAACGTGCTTTAACAAGGGGTTGGATTAGATGAATTCCAGAGGCCCCTTCCAACAACTATGATTCTGTGATTCTGATTCTGTGATTCCATACTTAAAATATTTATGAAACATTCATTTTCCACCTTCTCCATATTGAAAAAAAAAGTATTTCTTCATAATTGGTGAAGAAACATGAATAACATCCCACTGAAAGGACTTTTGAAAGCGTAAATAAACTTTAGGAAAGCATCTTTCAGTGGGAAAGTGTGGGATTTTCTTCTTAACTTGGGAAGTAAAATATGAAAAAATAATTCTCATTTCTTTCCTTTCATTTTTGTCTGAAATGTATAGTAGTGTTTTTTTCATGTTTTTCAGTGACAAGATAATCAATTGTAATTGATTAAATTTAGTACACTTGTTACATAGCATATGAATGTAAGGTATGTAAATATGCAAGTTCCTTCTGAAATAGATGGACAGAGATGATAATGTGTAATTGCACTAACTTACCACATACATCAGGGGTGCAAAAATGAATGTATGTGCCAGACTGTAGGATCAAGGACCACACTAGAAACTGAAATGTTAGCTCTTTTTAAATTCAAAAGTCATAAACAAATTTCTCTTATTAATCGTATAGATATTTGCAATTAAATTGGATCTTGTCTCCTCTGAGACCATCTCCTCCTTTGACTGTGTTTGAGCTTATAGTGAAGGAAAATTGTGCTGAGCTTGTGACAACCATAGCAATGTATTATCTTGACATCAAATGCAGGGTCAAACCAGGGTAGATGCGTTACTGCAAGAATAAGCTTTTCCAGGAAGCCTGCCCAATGAAGTAAACATTCCCATCACTCCAGGTTCCTTCAGGGGAGCGTTAGCCAGCATACATGTGTTGTTATCAGTCCTAAATGGTGCAAAAGCCTCCACTAAAGATAAAGCAAAGGCACTATATGCTTCTGCAACATGCTGCAAATAGACAGAAGGGCAAGAGGAGTTATTTTTTCATATTTTTTAATGAATAACATCATAAAGAGAAGGTATTTGGGGAAAGTAGCACGTTCTGTCTTACAGAAGGCTTATTTGGATTTTTTTTTTCTGAACTTGAAACCATCTATTACTCTACATATGTCAAGTAACATTCCCAAGAGACAGTTCCTTAAAGTGTGAAGCATATTTTACGCTGTGGAGGTAACTGATCCTGGAAGATTTTCTTCTGAATTGTGACTGATTCTCCATTCTTGAAAACTGTTAAATTAAAAGTGTTTTTTCTTCCATATACGGCACACTTGTCCAAACAGAAAAAAAATTCTTCCTGAAGGCTGCATGACCTGTGTAGCACTGTTGGCCTAACTAGATAGTCATGGGTGGTACTCTGGGATTATTTGTGGAAGTGTCCATGAGTCTCTGCTTGTTGTGTACTTACTCACACCCTTACTTTTGTTCAAGAAGAAGATAATTTTTCGTTGATTACTGGCATTGTTTTTAACTCATTTTTTTTTTTTTTCTTGTTTCTCCATTACTGAGCGTTAAGGACAAATGTTAGTTACCAACTTGTGTGGAAAAAAATGGAAAACTTTTGGCTTCGTTTCTTCCTGCAGCTATCTAGCTGCTAGCCAGGAGCATGGATGAGAGAGAGAAAGCTGTGGGCAAGGGCTAGCCCAGCCTGCTAGGTATATTGGAGTGATGCGTATTTCTGGATGCTGACCATGCTGGCAGCGTGGCAGCTCCAATCTGAGCAAACTCACAGGCACAGACAACAGCAGGGCACACACCATTTTCAAAGGGTGAGGGAATATTTTTACTGCTGTTTCAGCCCTGGGGAAGTGTTTTATTTCCTCATTCTCCAGAAAAAACAAACTACTCAGAGGGATGAGGGCTACGCTGCAAGTAGAGCAAGGGCTAGGAAGGAAAATGCAGTGTTGGGCAGCCCCAGATTCTCTTCCTGATGCCAGGAACAAACTGAAGCTGTGAAAAATCCTCATTGCTGATCCTGAAGGCTCGCCAGCTACAGAGTGAGGAGGGGAGTCATCACCCTGTAACCAGCTCTTTTCTGGGCTGACTGGGACTAAAGAAGCACACAGTTTCCTTAGCTGATGTTTACATTTGCTTATGTAGCCTGCAGAGAAATGTCTTAATTCAAACTACTGCAATGGGCATCTAGGTTGGTCTAAAATTGAGCTTTTTGTGAGTGAGAGTTGAGATGGATCTATGAAATCCTTCTGTTCTTCCCTACATCCCAAAATTTTGCATGAGCCAGTTCCCTTGCATGCTTGGGGTATTTTTGGTTGAGGAATGATTGCAATGAAAGCATAACTTCTTTGTTAATGTTAATTTGTAAGCTCTTATGACTAGAGCATTTAAACTGTTGTTGTTAAAAGTGAACATATATGGCAGGAGTTTATTTATGCGTATCCAGAAAGAGCATAAGGGTAAGCCCAGTGGAAAAATAAATACTGGCAATGTACTGAAATCTTGAAGTGAAAAATGCTATGACTAAACCAATGATGCTGCTGCTTTATGTAATGTCTCCTTTAGTGAAAAGTAAGCAGGACACATATTCATATTACATTACTTCGCCTTCCCAGCTGGCCTTTCTCAGGGAGCTGGGCACTTAGCTTTTTCCAGAAAATATTGCTTTGTTTTCTTCTTTTCCTTTTCCAAATTTTCAATGCTGTGTAGAAAATCAAAAATTTGCTGTGAATATTTCCACCTCTGATGTTCTGGATCAGTAAATTAGGGGCCGCTTACTGTCATTCTTTTTTATCATCTACATACATTTTCCTCTCCCACACAAAAGATAAAGAATTTGAATTTCCCCTCCCAAATTAATATTAAATTTTAATATTTAAATTAATAAGAACATTTTGAGGGTTCTGTTGAGCAAACATCTTTTTGGTGATTTGTATTCGACTTTAACTAAAGCACAGAAGAAAGAAAGAAAGAAAAACAGAAGAGGAGAATAGAACAAAGACTAGCTATCCATCATCTATTTCTGTCTATCTTATCTTTAGAATTCTTCTAGTTTAAGCTAATCTTTGCACTGATTTCAAATTTTTGATATCAGAAATTCTCTTATTCAGTCTTGGCAGTAGTGCTGTAATCACCATTTGTGAACATTTACAAGGCATCATGGCGTACCATTACATTGAAAGTACAGAGTTCATGAGAGACATGTCATGTCTTAAATGTTGTCTGTCTCTATCTTTGGAAATCCCCTTCCTGAAACAGCTGCACTGCAACACTTGTGAGAAAGGCTAGTAACAAGTCAAACATGCTTCAGATATCCTTGTTGTATCCTGATGAAGGTGTATCTGCTAGTCTCTAGTAGCCACGTGAGAAATTCATCTTTAAATTGAATTGAATTTGAACTGACATAACTCAGATGTGATGTAAGGAGACTGTGAAGGAACTCATACGCAGCACAGATAGTGAAGAAGGATGAGATGAATTTCAGGCACATTGTACTGTTTTAACTGATAATATTCAAATAATTCCACATTATTATTTTCTGTATCTCTCAAGGAAGTTGAGGTTCCTGCAGCTTGAGCAGTAGGCAACATGTCATTGACTACTGCAGAATAACCTGTAGAGAAGCTACAAGTTCCAGATTCATTTCTCTGGTGAATCAGTGAAAGTGGTTTTATTGCAGATAAACTGACACTGGAAACAATTTCTCCTTTCCCCTTGTAGCACTCCTATGGGCAACAACTCTTACCCTGCAAAAGCAGACGAGACTGTGGGAGCCTCTAAAGGATTGTGTATGACTGAGATTTCAGTGCACAACAGATAAACACTCATAAACTATCAGATACATTTCCTGTGATGCAAAAGCAAGCCAAGCAATGCACACACACACTAAAACAGGCATCAGCTTGTGTCCATATATATGTATATATATACATATATGCTTACATATATAGTATATATTGGCACATAGGCACATACCTCCCAGCCCCTGTAAGATGAAGCAAAGGTTTTTCTATTCCAATTTAACCATAAATGTGCAAAAGCTTATTATGTACTCACTGTCAGAACTTAATATCCACAGAGGGAAGAACAATTAACCAAGAGTTAGCCTCATACTTTTATCATGTCAGTATTAGGGGCAACTTATTAACCTCAAGAGAGGATTAAACCGGGGGCTATTACATTATATAGACTTGACAATTCCCCAGAGAGACAGAAAGCGAGAAAGGGCTTAGCAAGCCCTTTCCTGGTAGATCTCTGTAATTCATGATCTCCAGGAATGTAGAGGTAGGGAGAAGCTAGGATTTTTGGATCTCTTTCTTTTCCCCTGTGGCACATGCCATCCTCAAGATAAGAGCAGCTGTAATTCTCTCACTTGCTTAAGGACCAGGTTTTTTATGAGGAATGAATTGTTTTCCTGTGAGGAACAAACTTTCCCATTCTTCCTACGCTTGGTGGGAGTAAGAGATACTCCTACTAATGCAACAAACTGCAACTCACTCAGTTTAAAGAGATTTTTTATTTTCCTTTTCAAGAACCTTTGCTGTTAGCACCATACCTTTGAGACTATCCACAAAGTAACAGAATGATAATTGTTTTGTGAGATTTTTTTTGAGGTTTCTTTAGATTTAGCTGGACCCTGTAACAAGATACGACAAATTCTTTGAGACTCATAAGTACGCTTATTCTTCTGAAATTTATTTTCCCCTCCTTTATTGGCTAGAGTTAATACTTGTTTTGTGTGCCTTGTAGACATATTAGATTGTAGGCATGTATAGAAGGAGGTGACTGCATTTGATTATTGACTTTCTGCATGTAAAGAACAATAATCAATTTCTTCCTGAAACTGCAAGTAAAGGAAAAAATTAAAGGTAGGGAGGAAGTGGTGGTGGTTGGAACCTTCCTAATTAAGGGCTGCAAAGGAATTATCAATGACATCAATCTCAAAATGTTTCTGTGACACAGATGAAGTTTAACAGAAGACTGCTGATTTTTATGATCCCAATTTACTATTTATCCACCTCCCTCTCACAGCGTACAAACAAAATGCAAAATGAGACAGAACCAGGTACCATCCCTGGGATCCAGGACACAAAATGAAAACTTTGAGTTCAAGTTTCTATTCCTTTATGTTCCAATTAAGCCAATAGGATTGGAGAGACATAAAGTAAGTAAAATCTCAGTGTTTGGGCTTAATTATTTGCATGTTGAAACATAATTTAGTTATAGCAGTTCAAAAGGGAAGCAGAAAGGACCCTATTTAGACATGGCAGTAAGTACATACGCCTAGTATAGAGTTGAAAGCAAGTTGAGTTTAAAACAGAGGTGAGCAGCTGTTTTTCTTCCAGGGAAGTGAGACCTTGTTCTGTGTGCTTGTGGAAACTGGAAGTTGGACCTTTCTCTGCACTTGCAGTGGGATATAGTAGGGCAGAAGAGGTAACATATCTATTTTGGTGATTCTCTGTCAGTTTGTTAATTGATAAAAAGCTGATTTCTTAAGCAAAACTGAGCTTCTAAAATTTTAATTATTGCTTAATGGAAGGGACAAAAGAAAGCCAGCCAAAGCCTGTTGGCTATTTGAGATCTGAATGTGCATAAATTTCCATTCACAGTTAATGCGGCAGTGCATTCTGGATGAAGAGTAAAACCACAGGTTCTCCATAAAGTGAATTTTAGATGACTTGGAGGCACCCTGTTTTGTTCTTTGATTGTCTACTTAGGACAATAAAAACTCTGAGGGATCCTTTATGCAAATTCAGAGTGAAACTGTCCTAGCTAGTGATTAGAAGCATTCGTTAAGTTAGCAATTTGTTTTAAAACATTAGTGCTATTTCTGTGTTTTTTACTTTAAAACCAAAGCCTCATTATAAATGAATACGGAATGTATTTTAAGCATTTGCAAATTTCTAGGAATAGATGTCTTTCAAGACAGTCCGTTCATAACCAAAATATCTTTCTTTTTTTTCATGTTAGTGGAGCTATCACTCAATCCTAAGTCTTAAATACATCTAAGTGTAATGTTTTACATAAGACACTGTATATAATAGTGACTGATAACTATTAGGGATGGAATAAGATAAGAACGAGTATAAAAATTTTGCACATATGAATAGCAATAAAGGTAGCTCATGTCATCTTAACTTTAATTCATATAACAAGAAGCTAGATCACTGAGAAACTTTAGAGACAGGTCAGAAGAATTTGATTTGATCACGAAGAAGGGGATAGACATATTTTATTGCTTACATTAAGATAAAGCACTACTGTAATATTTGATTACCCTATATAAGACATAAATGAGAAAACTTTATGCAAATAACTAACATAGGATAAAGGCCATAATGGAGAAGGTATTCTCCACCCACTCACAAGCCTGTGCTTGTGTAAAGGTTCTCATTTGTTGATATTTCAGAAACACCCCTTGTGACTTTAGATAGTGGTTACAGATAAACTGGGTATTATTTTCTGCCTTACCAAGTCAGTTTCTTTTGAAATGATCTTTACATTCAGTTTGTACATTCCTTCATATCTTATGCACTTTATTATATTTTCTCTCAGATATGTAGTTCTTGGCTGCATATCCCTTATGTCTCTGTTTGAAAGGATGTGTGTGAAACACTGTTTATTTATTTAGTCATTACATCGTGTGTTTACTGTTACAAACAAAATTCTTTTTATCCACTGCTGTAGCTTGGGGTGAGTTCCTTGAACTCTCTCAATTCTCAGCTAATGTCAACATGTGAAAGAGGCAGAACCTGTCTGGTTTTTGTTCTCTTCTACTCAAAACTTGTGTTTTGTATGTACAGGGAATGTGCAGAATTGCCAAATGGATAGCCTGATGGATACCGACATTACAGCTTGCTGTGCTTGGTACAAAGCAAATTTCATAGCAGCAGGGACCTGAACTTGAGTTCTCTCCATCTTGTTTCAATCTCTGAGTACAATCTGTCTTATTTTACTGAATATCTCTAAGAAGTCACCAATGCAGGAGAAAACTAAATGGTAAAACTTCAGGTATTCTCTCAAAATAGAGTATTCTTTGATATTAATCTAGTCTCATGTATTCTGTGATCAGGAGAGCATTGCTGGAGGAAATGAGCTACCACCAGGCTGAATTCTACCCTCTCCTTTGCTCAGTCTCCCCAATAATTTCTATAATGCTTAGAAACAGCTGCTAAGAGCTGCTTCAAATGGAAGATCTGTATTCATATTGCTAGTAAAAATCCATCACAGTTTTTCCTAAGCCACCAGCTGTTTTCCATGAAAGCTCAAAAAAAGCTGCTTGAGTTCTTTGATTTACCTTAGTTGGAGGGTACCCTTCTATTGTCATTCTTCACAGAGATCATAGTAGCTGCAAAAAGGTAAGCTGGTAGAGTAACTTGGTATGACTACTTCCACTCTTCTCTATCTCAACTTCCACAGGACTACCAGCATTTAACCCATGTTGTGTGTTTACTACAACTCATGCACTATACATTTCCTTCAGTAGCTTTGTTTATAAGAAGTTACACAAAGGAGTTCATAAGCAGCACCTCAGTAATAAAGAAAAAAATAATCAGTTTATATTTCCTTCTGGTCTAGAAGCTGAAAACTGAGGGAAAAAGAGATGTTCAGCTGTTGGGAGGTGGGTGGGGGAGCACTTTGCTTTTGCCTAGAATATTCTTCTTGCTACCCTTTGAAGATTTACATCATCTGGGGATTGTCTCTTCTTTCTCAAGAGCCTGCATCAGAGCTGTTTGCCCTTGAAGGCTCCTTCTGGTTAGCAGGAGTTGTCCTCCCACACACTTGGTAACTGCTCCTGGTGAGGACGAGTGAATTAGAAAAAAAATGAAAGAACCAGAAATGTCAGAAATGTGCTCTACCTTGAGATGTTTTAATGAGGTTGCAGCTTATGGTAATCAAGAAATTCCCCACTCTGTAAATGAAAGGGGATTTATGTTAACCTGCTGTGACACTGTTTTCCCAGTGTGAAATGACATTGAGTCTGTATAGCTGTGTGACAGCTGTCACAGCTTGTGCCACCTCACTGCTGGGCCTGGAGGCTCGGAGGCCTCAAGAGAAATGGGTGATGAAGAGCTACTGTTGTCTCATGCACATTGTCTAGGTGTCTTGTATGGACATTGTGTTATGGACCACAGATTTATGTTCAGGGACAGAGCAGTCCTCTATGTTTTCCTTTTGCATTTACAGTGGTTTGGGAGAGCAGGAAGATACCACAGTTTTTAAAACAGGCAATTAGAGTTAATGAGAGTCTTCCTGTTGAAATATATTTTAATGGGCATGTTAACTCTCTCCCTCAAATACTGCTTTCATAAAATCTGTCTGCTTTTCTTTGGAATTTTATTGGTTTATGTTTAGAAAGCTTAAAAAGCATCAGACTGTACTTTCATTATTGTTAAAGGATGAGAGTGTTGGGCAGTTTGGGATTGAAAATCTGTAACTGTGGGATTTTCAAAAAGTTTCCCAAACATCATCACTTTGAAATTTGGACTGTACAACTAACTAGGAACTTAGAGTAGAAGTATCAGTAAAGACTGGGAGAGCCTGGATTAACTTCTGTTCACAACACTTGTATGTATTAAACACATTGTCTTAACTATGCATACTATGTTCTTTCCTGCCTTGTACATTCAGATTGTGCTCACTGAACCCTGGAAGGCCATTGGCTTTTGAGAAATGAATGAAAAGAAAGATTATTTCTAGATGGAAAAGCTGATCTTTCCAGGAGGCTGCATTTCCAAGAAATTTTTTTGTGTGTCTGTGAATCAAAAACATGCGGGAATTTGTTTTCTGGTTTGAAGGTACAATTCAGGAGCCTCGAGTGCACACTAAAGGGTTCAGGGATCACTCTCTCAAGGAAATTGAGTTTATTGTCTTAAGGAAAAGGTGGAGATGAATAAATCCCTTATGTATTTTGAGATAAGTAGGAAAAACAGACACCGATTAGAAGAATCCATTCAAGGTGATAAACCACAAATAATCTACTCTATGTGAATGTACTGAAAAGACAAATTCCAAAGAGAAACTTGCACACATAAGGCATAATCCTACACAACTGCTTATGTGCATTTTGATAAGCTACACATTCTGCAGACAGAGCAGGAAATACAGTTTCATAGAGGCCAAGCCAAAAAGAAGACTCATTTTCAAACCCATGCTGCCTGGACAGAGTCAGTTACTTCACCAGTTCCTACCCTTCTGGGAAACTGCTGTGCATTAGGAAGCTAGAGCAAGAGTTAAAAACACCCTGTTGGCTAGTCACTGAGGAAAAAGGGAAAAAAAAGAAAGTGAAAACGAAAATCTAAAATAATATTAAATTCACCCTGTGCTACAGAAAAATAAGAGCTTGACTCCCATACATTCTTGGGCCTGCAACATCTCAGAACTGAATAATCCGTTTACCTGGAAGAGATGCAGGACCTAGTTGTGCTGTGAAGCTGAGTGCCTTCAGGCATAGATTTTTTCTCTGTCCCTTTTCCTCTTTGCCTGAGGCCCAGTAATTATATCTGTATTTTGGGAAAACGCAGACAGACCCCCACACAGACATACAAAATCTTCCATCTCCACTGCCTTTTACTTCTTGTCACAGAGAGGGAAAAGGGCATGACTAGCTTTCAAATCTGGTTGCCTGTATGAGGAACTGAAGCAGCAGGAGGCATAAAATGCCAATTTGCAGTCAGAGAAGACTGTAGAAAGTGTTGGATGCTACACATTTCTCGGTTTGTTTTCCTGAACTGAAGATGTGGTTGGTAGGTGATTAGGGACTAGAAATCTTTTTGCTGCTGTTTTCTAAGTTGCCTTCCTATATTCAATAAGGGTGAATCTCCCAGCTTTCCTATTTTCATACTCCTCATTCTGAAACCTTTTCCTTTGTTCAGCTCCCTCAGGCACATCTGCTAGTGGAAATCTTGGATCCAGCTGGAAGGATGAGGCATATGGAAACTTTCCAAAGCCTTATGTTGATGACAGTGTAGGGGGTTCAGCTGAACAACAAATATTTTAATACAGTTAAATGCAACATCACTGATGTAGGAATGAAAACTGTAGGTCATACTTTCATAAGGAGAAGGTTATATTTTGAAAAGCATTATTGTGATAAAGGACTGATGGGTCAGGGTGGATAATCATTGCAACATGAATTCTCAGGATGATGTAGTAGCAAGAGAAGAGTCTAAGCAGACTTTCGTTGCATAAACAGAGAAAGATCAATCTGAAGAAGAGATTCAGTTAACATCATGTAGCATGACTATATACAATTTTTGTATTTAAAACAAGAAAATCTGTAAAGCAGGAATTCTGTTTTTCAGGGTGTTTCAAGGTGTAGCCATGCTTTTTAGCCCAGAAAATCTGTAATAATTTTACTTCTACTGCATGAAATTGAGGCAGCACAAAGAGAACAAGATAGCTGCCCTGGTTTCAGGTGGGAATGTGTTGATTTTCTTCATAGTTAGTGTCAGATATAATGCTATGTTTTGGCTTTAGGAGAAAAACAATGTCAACAACATACCAATGTTTAAGTTGTTGCTGAGCAGTGCTGTACAGAGCCAAGGATATTTCAGTTTTTCAGCTTCTCATTCTGTCCTGCTAATGAGAGGCCTGGGAATGCACAAGGAGCTGAGAGGGGACAGAATCAGGACAGCTGACCTCAACTGGGCAAAGACAGATTCCATACCACGTGGAGTAATTCTAAAAAACATAAAACTGGGAGGAGCTGGCCAGGAGAGGGCTGCTGCTGCACAAGGACTGACTGGGTATTGGTTGGCAAGTGGTGAGCAACTGAATTATGAATCACTTGTTTTCTAAATATATATATATCTATGCATATTATTATCATTACTATTATTTCTCTCTTTACTTTCTGTCTTAGTATATAGTTTTTTTCTCAACATATATTTCTACTTTTTTTCCTGACTTTTTCCTCCATCTCCTTGGGAGGGGGAGAGTGAGCAAAAGGCTGTGGGTGTTCAGCTGCCTGCTGGGTTAAACACTAACCTGTGATAAGCAGTGGTGCTGCTTCCCAGGGCCACATGGTAAATTCAAGTAGTTGGAGTCCTCATGGGGAAAAGTGTAGCCTGAGTACTTCACAGAATTATAGAATCATAAAATCATAGAATGGCTTAGGTTGGAAGGAACCTTAAAGCCTACCCAGTTCCAATACCCTGCTGTGGGCAGGGCTGTCACTCACCAGCTCAGGCTGCCCAGAGCCCCATCCAACCTGGCCTTGAACACCTCTTGAGATGGGACATCCACAACCTCTCTGGGCAACCTGCTCCAGTCTCATTGCCCTGAGTAAAGAATTTCCTCCTAACATCTAATTTAAATCTTCTTTTAGTTTAAAATAATTTTCACTTGTCCTGTCACTACCAGATTAAGTAAAAAGTTGTTCTCCATCTTTTTTCATATGCTCTCTTTGAATACTGGAAAGCCACAATGAGGTCTCAGCAAAGCCTTCTCTTCCCAGACTGAACAAGCCCATTTCTCTCAATCTTTCTTTGTAGGAGAGGTTCTCCAGCCCTCTGATTGTCCTTGTTGCCTCCTCTGAACCAGCTCCAACAGCTCCATATCTTTCTTTTGCTGGGGACACCAGACCTGGACACAGGACCCCAGATGGGGCCTCATGAGGGCAGAGAGGAAGACAGTCATCACTCTTGCCCTGCTGGCCACCTCTGTTTAGAGGCTGGCCAGGGTACAGTTGGCTTTCCAGGCTGCAAGCACACACCGGTGGCTTTTCATCCACCAGAACCCCCAAGTGCTTCTCCACAGGGCTGCTCTTAATGAATTCTTCACCCAGTCTAAACACATGTCTAGGACTGTCCCAACCCAAGTGCAACACCTTGTACTTAGCCTTGTTGAACCTGATCAGGTTCATGTTGGCCCACTTCTCAAGTTTGTTCAGGTCCCTTTGAATGGCATCCCTTTCTTCTGTTCCATCAGTTTGGTGTCATCTGCATGCTTGCTTGCTTGCTGAGGATGCACATGATCCCACTACCTGTATAATTGCTAAAAATGTTGAAGGGCACCTCACTTGTCCCAAGGCAGAGGCCTGAGAGACAGCACACCTGGCATATAGTAAGTCTGAATCTGCTTGATGGTCCCAAGAAGTAGCTGCCTCCTTTTCCTGTCAACACAGAGATCCCACAGTGGGGCCTGGGCATGTCCACTCTGCCAGACAATGTCTCAAAAGGATGCCCAGGATGATGGCATCTCCTGGATGAAGGCTGAAGGTCTGAGGTGTCTGCTCCGCCTGGTTCATATGAAGGATTTGAACCTGAGATTTTCATGTCAGCAGTAGTGCCAGGAGAAGTTTCTCACAGACCACGGTTTTTCTCAGTTTAGTTCTGCTGAGATTCAGTGAGTTACAAAGTTGGAATAGCTTCAACTGAAGGCAATCAACACAGAGCACCAGTATCTTAAAGATTAGATCTATCTCTTGGATTATGTGAGGTAAGGATTCAAGATGCTTGCTTTAAATTGGGATGATTTGAACATATGTCAGCCATCTCCCTGGAAAGTATTTTCATTGTTCACCTAATTCTGAATCTGTTCAGAAATCTCCAGTAAATCAATATGTTTTCATGAAAAGCTTTGCCTTTCATTGAGAAAAGTTGTTTCAAGTAAAACAGTATTCCCCACTTGCTGTATTTCACAATTGATAAAACATAATGGCAAAATGAAATGTCCAAAGAGGCTCTACAAGAACTACTGGAGTCCTGGAGAATCTTCTTTACTACAAAAACTCACGACATTCATTCTATTTATTTTATCTTTAAAGGTAAATGGTTTCTGTACACAGTAGATAAGTGCCTATGTGAGCACTTTATGAGGAACAGATTTACTAGGGGACAACATTGTAACCTTCTGAAGGCATAAAATACTGAAAAAAGACTCTTATGGCTAGAAGACGAAGCTACTCAAATTCAGAACAGAAATCAATGGCAAATGTTTAAGATAAGAGTAATCAATCACTGAAACACCTCTTAGAGAAATGGGTTATATCTGCCAGCAACTGCAGTGATTAAACCAGGATTATTTTGAAACTGTCTCAAGACTCAGTTAAAAGTTTTTCTTTGAAATAAGTTTTAATTCAACTGGAATTTCAAAACTTGCTGTAAGAAGCATTTGATGCTATTCCATGGGCTGCTTTAGGCAGAAGGTCAGATTAGTTGCTCATATGTTTTTTTTCTAGATTCACCTTTTCTGGCTCAAAAATTACAATGAATGATAATAATAAAAAATAGTAGGTAAAACAAGGTTACTTCTCATTAGATTTCTTGTCAAAATCTGTTTAAATGAAGCAAAGCTTTTCCCTATTTTTTTCAATTACTAAAATGTTTTTTAAGTGATTTTTCATAAATATTGCTTCCTTATGACATTTTCATCAAAATATTTAAAATATTCATTCTAAAACTTTATCTTCCTTCCTTTCCAGATAAAACTTGCTTGAGAAAATTTGCACAAATAGCTTTCATTACTATACTGAATGTTTTGTACTTTGTTGTCTTGTCTTGAAATACAGGATTTTAAGAAAAGACCTGAACTCACTCTCTGATGCTTCCCCCCACCTCCCCCCCCCTACTGCAGGATGGCTTATACACCAATTTTTTCCCTTGAAGATTTGCTAAGTAGTAGTCTTAATTCGGGAGAGATGGGGAAAAAATAAATAAATAAAAATTCTTGTTTGTATGCATGGTTGTTTAATATAGAGTATCGAACTGGCATGATAAATGCAGATAAAACACCTGACAGAGCAAATAAGCTGTCATGGTTTTATGACTTTTGTTATCAGTACTCCACATCATAACATCATGTAGTGCACTGGGAGTTAAAGATTTAATGCTGCAGTCCCATAAATTGTCAATATTTCTGGGTACCTGCCCCAGAAGAGAAGAACTACAGTGCCCAGAAGACTTCATTGTTCTGTTTTTGTTTTCTGTTCAGAGGGAAGAAAAAACTGCTCGAGAATCATGAGACATCCCTTCTTTTTTCTGCTCGTCTCTGTGGTGTATGTTCCCTAGCTGTCTTGCCTTCAGCATTAGAGTAAGGCCTTTGGTTTTTGGACACTCTCTCTCCCTCATTTTATTTGATTTACTATCTTCAGTTCCCATTATATTGTATTATATTGTGTCATCTTGCATTCCTCTATCATATTCAGTAAATCAGTTTTCTTCCTTAGCTCATTGCTGCTGTTCTGATTTTAGATCCATCTCCCTCCCTTTCCCATTCCCCCTTTCCTGGGATGTGGGTCTGTGGGTCCCTCTGCCCCATTAGTCATGAAACCGGGCCAAACCAGGCTGGAACTGTGACATAGGCATCACCTGTTTCACGTAAGTGGCTCACTGGTGGATAAAGTTATATTTGGCTGAAAAATTACCAAAAAAGTGAAAGAGAAGTGTTATGGAAAGAGTTGGCATTCTGGAACAGCAACCCCTACACTTTCTTTATATGTCATGAATCTAATCCAATGTTAAAAATATATTTCTTTTGAACATTCTCTCATTTAGTGTAAAATTCAAAGCTTACAAATAGCTTAAGCTTCAAAGAAGGATCATTATGTGCTTCGGATTATCTGAGCCTCTGCCCAAACTGTTGTTTTATTTCTAAAATAAATAACACCATCTAAACAAACCCATCTCGGCTAGAAGACCGCAGTCATCACCTAATCTCATTACTTCAAAAGTTTTTCATGCTGTGACTTTAGAAGAGAAAAAGGGTTCAGAAAGTACCTCCTGTGGTTTTGTTATCCCATTTCATGTACTCCTAAAGATGAACAAGAATAAAATGAACCCAGAAACATAATTTGAGTGAGGTTGCTTTCTAGGAGGACATGTGTTCATGTTCAAATGTAGCCACCCTTTGCACAATGAGAACATCAGCACTGGCATCTCCATCACTCCAGAAAGTTTTGTCACAAAGTGACGGGTTGTCACCAAGTCCTTCCCCAAGGTGAAAGCTGAAGGATGGGAAGAGAAGAAAAAGGAAGGCTGGGAGGGCTGAAGATGTCCAAGTGAGATCGAGAGCTTAAGTTTTATTCAAAAAACAGTGCTGAGTAGTGACGCCTGAGTTGATTTGTCATCTATGCAAGTACATTACATTTCTGCGTGTAATCCTTAGTAGCCTGCTTTGTGATCATGGTCAGCTGGGAAATCAAGTTATAAAGCTGCATATTTAACATCACTCTTTTAGGGCTGGAGAGAAGAACCCCTCTTGGATCCTGATCTGAAGAGCCTGCTGCAGAGGACAGGTGGTAGAGCATCCTGGGCGGCAGCCTGCAGTCCCCAGCTGGGAGAGCTGCCTGTGAACCTCCTCCACAGAAATGATTTATCATTGTAATTCCCTCTGATTAAACAGCAGGCAACAATAATCTGCAGAGTCAGACACATTTGTAATGATTAATGTGTCATGAGGAATATACTGCCTTTTTGGAGCACTGAAAGCAAGTGTAACTGGGCTTATTTTTTTTTAATGCTGGTGCTGAAATAATTTTGTTGGGTATGAATGGTCTATGTCATAGATAGGAATGGATCTTCTGGGATTTGGTCAGATACAAACCTCTTAAACATCCACCCATCTGTCTCATTAATACAATTCTTGGGTTAGAACTACAAAAAGAGCTGGGAACTGCAGTATCAAAGCTTCCCTTCAGTGAAAGGGCCCTGAAGATCTGGGTGCCTTAGAGAGAGAGCCCTGAAAGCTGGCTTGCTGGGGAGGAGCTGTTTTTTTCTTGCTAACTGGCAGTGAGGAAAAAGAGAAATCTTAATAAAATAGAGCAGTTTCTTCTATCTTGTGTTCACAGATGCAACTTTGCAACTTTGCCCCAGCTTGCTCTCTCTTATTTCTCAGATTTCAGACAATGCTTTAGTGTCACAGGAATGCTTGCCCAGTTCCAGAAAAGCCTGGTTTACCTCCCTATCTGTCATGTCCAAGAAGGCTCAGCACACGTTTTCCATTTCAATCTATACAAGTGATTGATCCAGGTAAAACACCTCTGCTTATTAGCCTAACCACCTAACCTTGTGGTTGGACATGGACAAGCCCAAGGTTTCATGGGTGAAAGTCAGCGCTGGTTGTTGCCCCAGCAAATATTTAGGCATGCACTGAAATAGGCTACCCCATCTGGACATCCTAGCACCTTATATCCAGAGTGTGAGGAGTTCTTTTGTTCTGGATTGGTTTATGTAGCTCATGAAAAGTAGGAGTGGTTCAGCTATGATGTGCAAAGAGAAACCACACATCTGGGAGGTACGGTCCTGCATCCCTTGGGCACAGCAGATGGGCTGGCATACTTCGCCTGTGTGCTGTGGCCATGGGGAAGATAAGGCAAGTCATACTGCCCTGTTGCGTTGTGGGCACCAGAGCCTGACTGGCAGGTCTGCAGACAGACAGAAACACAGTGACTTCCGAGTTTCTGAATCCCAGCTGAGACTGGGGATGAAGGGAGCCACCCTATTTATCACTTGACAGGCTGAGACAGTGTAGCAATGCAGCTGCAAGTATTTAGGCACCAGGGGTGTTTTACCAGCCCTCTATTAATTTCTCTACTTGCAGTCCTATGAATGCACAGGGAACCTGTGCTCAGCACCTATCTACACAGAGTCCATGCTCAGCTACCATGTAAATCCTTCTTAGTTTCTTTAAGCAGACTTTTATTTCTCTATCATTTGATATGACTGCTTCTCTGTCCTCACGGCAAAAAAAAAATACAGGCATGCTGTGTATGTTTCATTATCTTACTGTACTAGATTTCTTGCTGAAACTTCTGGACTAATGGTTTCCTAAGTCAGAAGTGTGGTCAAAGGGGAAATTCAACCTGTTTGGCATTGCTGACTTCTGGTGAAGATGCTTGTTTGCTTTTTCCCCTTGCTATAGGTGAGTGACCCGAAGTCAGTCACACTTCCCTTTTCCTTTACTGTTACAAACTCAGTGTGAGAAGTATGAGAAAGGCAGGCTGGAAATTACAGTGTAGAACATAGCTGGGACTTTTTAAAATAACTTGTTTATTATTAAGAAAAACAACCATGGGAAAAAAACCAAACTCGTCTTACTTTTTCTGGAACATAAATGTTACTTCTATCCTTTTCTTTTCTGTCCTGGCCTTAAAATCAGGTGAATTTGTTCTGTGCTTTTCTGACATTGTGTTTTTCACATACACTTGACAGTAAGATGCTAAACAAATGAATGGGTACTGCCTGTTTCCTCATGCCTCCGTTGGAAGGTACACAACATTCTGGGGCTTTTTGGCCAGCAAGCAGGGTTTTCTCCTTCCTGGAAGCAAGCTGAGGGGGCTCCATGACCCTACAGAATACACCCGATTAAGATACAGCAGCAGTCAACATCTGATTGCTTTGTGTGGGAGTTCTCAGTGAAACATCCTGAGAGTGTAATAACTTTCACAATTGATGGCACTTCTAAGAGCCCTTCTTGTTGTTATTTAATTGATTCTAGGCTGATGCTTGCTAAGAAAAATACTGTTTGTTGGGACTTGAGCTGTTTATTATCCATTAATAACAATGTGGGTGGACAGCTGCATTGTGCTGATCAATACGCAGAGCTGTGCTCCTGTAAGAGAGGAGTGCGGGGAATTTGGCTTCCAGGCTGATCGGAGAGGGGAGTATCCTTCTTGCCTTACAAGGGTCCTTCTTGCCCTTGTAGGGTCCATTGCTCCCTGGAGTTTGGAGCGGCATGGGTGTACTGTACACAAGGGACAGCCACCTCCACCCACAGAACTGGGACAGCAAACATTCGTGCTCTAGGCTGGGAGAAAGGATTGCTTGTCTGTGCCTTCCTGAAATTTAAAATAACAGATTTATATTTTTTTCCTTCGTTCTGTTTAAACCATACTCACTGCGCAATTATGTTTAATACAAGTTTTAATATAAATTTTGCAGAAGTGTTTATGCTGAGGAGGTAGTTATTTATATTTCAGCTTCTGCACATGCTTTTGTACAATGTCCTGAATGCCAAAATCTCGGTCTTTAGCTTTTTTTATTTTTTTTATTTTTAATAGTAATAATAATGAACAGTATTTTCATGTGTGCCTATACCTGTGTATATGAGTATGAAGAACATATGCAAACATCGCACCTTGAAATATGGAAGTTCCAATTCATGGAAAACAAGGGAATTCATTTTGTGTTTTGTTTAGTTTAGGTTTGAACAAATCCATATTTCTACAACTTCCAATAAAATGGGATATCCTAAAATAATGTTTTCAAAACTGCATATTATTTGGTGTCTGACTTTCACTGACTTGTCATAACACCATATGAAAATATATACAAAAAAAAGCCATGAATAAATGATGGATGGAATGATGTTAAGCAAAATTTTAACTTTTGTTGATTTTTTCATTTCTGATTTTCAATTGCTTTTCTGACTTATGTCACTATGAGTATGATATTGAAAAAAATAAAAAAAATCAGTTTCACATTAATACGAATTCCTGACAAATATATGGGTGAGATGTATTCACAAGTTGTTGCTGGACTCATATTTGGTCTGAGCTGAAGGTGAGACCTGAAGTTGTTTCACAAGAACTGTTGTCCTGATGAAAACAAGAAGAAATGAAAAATAAAAAGTATGGTGCTCCCTGCCAAAGTTCTACATTTTTATCCCAGTTCTTTGAGTACTTTGCTTTGGGGCAGCAGTAGAAACCACCATTAACATATTTTGTCATCAACAGGTTGTGACCACTTTTAGCCACTGAGGATGATTTCAAGGCAGCGACCTAGAGATGAGAGGTACTTCATCTCATTAGAAGATAATCAGCACTTTCTGGCCCCCTGAAAAATTACTTTTTCATGATTAGACCAATAACTTAATGAAAACTGAAACCCTTAGAAGAGGTAACTTAGAACAATAGGCAAAAGGTAATATAGCATGAAATAGCCCATGCAACTGAAATGATTTTAAACTAGAGTCTCAGGGCTTATCCTGGCAAATGAAGATGTGAGTGGATATTTTTATCAGTGTATTCATTCTTTATATTCAACACAGTCACAACTTATGTCCAGTGTAACGGGAAGAGCAGAAACATGTATGGAATGAAATCTAAATCTGTTAGATTTTTTTGTCCCTTCTGCACAAAATGAGAAGTAGTGGAGGGAGGGAATAGAAAAAGTGCGTAGAAACTACAACCTGCCCATTTCTCACCTTTTGGGGCTTTGTCAAATTATCCCTTTGCCATCAGATTAGTGCTTTCCTTTGTAAGGCTTGTCTCATTTTGGGTTTGTATTCATATAAGGTAATGTTATTGCAAAGTGACATTCCTAGCACAGTCAGTAAGATGCATACTAACAGGGAGTGAGTGATGGAGAGCAGCTAATGTATTGGGGATGTCAGATGATGTAAGCAGAGCAGTGCTGCTCAGCCTTTTCCAGCTCTCATTGCACTGGGCAGGAGCACCAAGGGCCAGAGCATATTTCTTCATTCCCTTCACCGGAAGAGTCTATGTGTCAGCCATGACTGTTGCAACCAGAGCAGGGAAAGATGGTTTTCCTAGGTTTTTGGGAATCTTATCTCAAAGGTAGCCCTGCTGTGTTCAAGGACATACAAGACTAGACATTGTGACATCAGCAGTAGCTGTTACAAATAAATGTGTTCCCAGAAGGATGTAGACCAAATATACTCAAAGATGACTATTCATTTAAAAAAAGGATCCTTTCCTAGAGATAATTTTGCCTCAAGGATGGCGTCCAGCTTCACCATTTCTTGTTCACAGCCATTCTTTGCTGCCCCCATAGTTCTTTGAAAACACCACTGACTTCAGTTTTTCAGGTGCTTCTATTCTGAACTGTGTCTGCTCAGGGATTAGCACATACTTTAACTGTTATCTTTTAAAACATATATTTCTTCCTTTTATTAATAGCTTCCATTTGGAGGGTCCAAAGTCTTAGTGTAGCACTTATATAAGTGTTCACAAAGGCATAGTCATGCTAACGTTCTTCTTTGGAGTATGACTTAAGTACACTCAGAACAGAAGACATGGCTGCATTTCTTCTCTATTAAATGCTGTGGGGATCTGCTTCTTTTAGGTTAGTGCACTTGGTTTTGTCACCAAGTTCTGTTTGTAGCTCTGTTATACACAGTTTCTCCAGGTGTCACCTCAGCAGGACCAGCTCTACTACAGGTAGACACTGACCTGGCTTGGAGTCCACCATGATGCCCTGTGGCCACATGAGACATTCCCTCAGAAAAGCTAGTAATGTGGGAAAACTAAGTTTGGAAAGGAGTTTAGATCAATGTGGAGAGGGATCTGTTGTGAGCATATGCCTGAGGGGTGTTTTCAATAGTAAACAGACTATGTTCAGTGTTCTTACAGTGTACAGTATACATTACATTCAGTAATGACAGGTCAGGGCTCTTGTGTCAGTTGTACAAGAGAAACAGGTAATTGGCACCTGAATGAGAGAGCATTTTTCAAGTTCCCCTCTGAAATCTTGATGGATAGTCAATCTCAAAAGAGTTTTATAAGTCTATGTCCCAGGAAAAGTGTGAATAAACTAATGTATCATTTTTAAAAAACCTTTTCATTTGTATTATCAATTTATTACTGTTATTATTATTATTATTATTATTATTATTATTATTTAAGCTTTCTAAATGAAGGATGTTTGAGACAAAAAAAAACACAACTTTTTAAAGAAAGTCTTATGACAATTTCTTAAGACAATTTTGATTGAAAAAAAAAAAAAAGAACCAACAAAAGAACAAACTCACTCAGAATTTTATAGTGGAAAAAAATTCACTGAAAATTTCCAACCAACCTTATTATGTTGTAATCATATAACTCAAACCTCAGCATGATCTGTAATCCACCAGTCAGAAGATATTTGCCCATTCTTGTATAAAATTACATTTTTTTTTTCATTTATCATGGAAATTATACCAAATAAACCAGTGGAAACTTTTAGTTTCTTTGCTTATCCCTCTTTAGCTCCTTTAGCTGAAGTCTCATCCTCCTGTTGTAACTCAGGCAATTATTGGCAGTGTTTTAGCCCTGGTCCAAAAAAAGACAGGCTAGGCAAAAAACTCAGGAGTATCTTAATTTCTGCCTAAGAATGTGGCTTTTGCAGAAGGTAGCTCTTGCTCTTTCGGGCTACAAGCACTCCTCTGGAGCTATCACTCTTCCCATCTGCAAAAGATGATGACCTATGTCTTCTATGCTGGAGAGTTTCAACAGCTTTGACCTGGCTCTGTGCTCTTTTTTAGGCTAGAGTTTTGTCAGGAAGAATTTTGTAAGGCCACAGATCCATTGTGCCCATTCTGCTCAGAAAATGATTTGGTGCAGCTCCACCAGCAGCATTTCCATGTATGAATATCACTGCTATGCTGTATGGATCCAATTAGCCCTGTTCAGCTCCATTCCTGAGCATTTTCCAACTGTGAAACCCCGAGAGTTATCTTAGACACCATAGAGAAAGGAAAGAAAGAAAGAGGGGGGAGGAGGAAAGAAAGAAGAAGGAAATGAAGGAAGGAAGGAGGGAAGGAGGGAGGGAAGGAAGGAGGGAAGGAGGGAAGGAGGGAAGGAGGGAAGGAGGGAAGGA
>JANHGO010002583.1:0-29533 GCA_024606505.1 Aquila spilogaster
TTATCTAGCTGGGGTAAATGTCAACTGCTTCGGGCTAAAGCAATTGGAAAAGCAGAGTGTGTGAATCTAACAAAGGGAGAGAGCAGGGGGAGGGGAAATCTGAACCGGGCCTAGCTTGGTGGCTGGTATGTTAAACCAGCTCTTCTCTGTATTTCTTCTCTCCAGCAAAGAACGATGCTGTATCAGATGCAAGTGGTCTGAGCAGAGCTTTCCTCATTTATTCTTTTGTAACGTGTGTATGTAGCAGAAACTATTGCGAGCTGCAGCAGTTATTTCAGTGAGATTTAGGCACTTGAGGGATTGGTCTTGTCCCTTTTACTAAAGAAATAGATAATAAATAATGTGAGAATAAAGACACAGTGCATCTCTTAGAACAATAGGACATTTTAAAAGTATTTGATGTACTTTGCACTTTTAAGAGGTGTAGTATGTAAAGTATGATATGGCATTGGTTCACATTATCCTTACATGTAATACGGCATGAAAATTAAAAAAAAAAAAAAAAAGAAAAAGAAATACAGTAATTCAGATATTTTGAGACACTTTCAAGAAATGCCCACTTTCAAGGAAAAAAGTCAAGACTTCCTTAATTCCTTCACATCTTTTCTCCCCTTTGGATATAGTGATTTCAGCTCTCCTGTAAAGGAGTTATGGTTGGTGTTCTGAATTGGAGTGAGCAGTCTGATGACATTGCAAATCAGTTTGGGACAGTTTGAGGGGTCTGTGTTTAACAATTAAGATGCTGAAACCACTGGTATAGGTGGTTCTCACCTGTCTCAATGCAAAGTTAAGTAGAGTGATTTAAACTGCCACTTTAAATGTACTATTTTAGTAGCCATCTAAGGACAATCACTCCTAAATTACCTAAGCACAGACTTTGGAACAAGCCCAGTATAGTTTGAATCCCAAGGCCACAAGTTGGTTATGACACCAACTTCCTCTTAATCAATGTTAAGTGAGACTTGGGCTGAAAAATCTTTTCTGTGAAGACTACTTAGTTCTCACAAATCATAGACATGCACAATCACAGCTGGTCAGGCTGTACATATCTGAAATTACTGTACATATTTTCACCTTGCTGGAGTCTTGGAAGAATTAATTACCATTTAGGAGAAAACTTTCTTACCCCCTATGTGCCTGCCTGCTGCAGACAATTCTGCAAAACAGAATGTCCTGTGATATTCTCAGTTCAACTTGAATTAAACTCCTGCTTCTCGTTTATGTAAGTTGCTGTCAAATCATGAAAGTAAGTTAAGGTAAGTGACATGACTAGAATTTGTGGCATTTACAATATGTTGAAAACAATTTTAATTATGGGTCGTTTCACAAAAATATTCTTAGCTTTTCTAAAGTCTTCTAGGGCTGTTTTTTTTTTTAATCTTGAACACATCAAAACACTCTTGGAGATGAGAGACCTTGACCGATCTTAGCGTGTTGTGACTGTTAAATCCACTGTGACACAGAGAGCATATCTGAATATAACTAATGATTTTCTACAACTGGAGAGAGAAACTACCTGGGTTAGTATCATGCCTGCCACAGATGCCAGGAAAGCACTGACAAATATTCAGGTAGTATATTTAGCGAGGATCAAATCTGTCCAAAAGTGCCTTCTGAAAAACTGACCCTGGGATTCCACTTCAGCCCTCTTGAATGAGGAGCACTGGGAAGAAGCATGTAAATGATAAATTCACTCCTTAAGTGTAGCTGTGTGGCTTTTTAGAGTCAAATGTCATGGTCTCTTTTATAAAATCTACTTTTATGCCATTGTTTTCTTTCACAGATTATTGTGATAAGTAGTATAATAACTTCTCCTACATAAAGCATTCCTGAAAGTTGCTTTTGGGTTTCCAGATTAAGTGATGAGCTCATTTCCCTGTGGTGACAGGAGGTAAAAAAGACACAAATATACCGAAATCCATTAAAACTAATTCATCTAAACAACTTCAGTGAATCATTCAATGCCCTTCCCACGCTTGGGAAAGCAATCAATTACTTGATGATAAAAATAAAGATCAAATGAATGTTTTTTAAAGATCATAATAGTATGATGAAAAATGTAAGGTAGTATCTATCAGCCTCCTAAGCACTTTCCAGTAAGTAAATATGTGCTTTATTAACTTTGATTATCTGGTGTCATCCTTACTAATTTTTTTCTTGTATTTTCATAGTCTTTAAGAAAGAATCATACTTTTAACAAGCATTACCTCAACAGATTTAAGAATGTCAGATAGAAAATTAGCAAGGATTATTGGAGCTTATTTGATCTTTACAGTCTGAAACTTTGGATGGAATAATAGATTTAGTTTTAAAATGTCTGACATTAATTCCTTCGTCTGGCAATTTGTTGTTAATCATTTAAAAAAATATATTATAACTTAGGAAAGCATGGCTGTTGCAAATGGAAGATAGTGTATAATGAACTGTCTAGAATTATTAGGTCTTTCAAATGCAATACATTCTAGTTCATGAACTAATCAAAAAGGTGTAAGATTAGGACTGACTTATGAGGAAAAAAGAAGTATTTTAGAATGTTTAGACTTTAAAGCTTGGTAAAAAAACATACTGTGGTGTAAGAGTTGACTAGGTTCCTAGCAGTTCTGTATCACTGAAAGTTTTCTAATGTTTTATGACTCCTTAATTTAAAAATAGAAGATGAAAAGATGGAAAAGGTGGCAGTTAAAGTTTGATGAATATTGATGAGAAATGAGGTACACTTCTGTTATCTAATAAAAATGTTCTAATCCAGTTAAAAGATTTTGGTCTGGTTTAAGAATCATCTGGTAATATTTTATAACCTAAGCAAGTCAGAAAGTCGGACTAAGCAACTTCAATTTCTATAGAATCTGTGAATCAGAAAAATTAGTAGCTGTACTTTTGTTTAGTGCAAGGTAGCAAACTAGCATTACTGAAAGAGCTGGTGAATGTCATTGCAAGACCTCTCTCAATTATTTTTCAATGGTCTTGGGAATCTGGAGATATCCTAGGGCACTGGAACCTGGCAATTTTCAAGAAAGTTAAGAAAGAAGACCATGATATTTACATTTCTGTCAGTCTCACTTTAGTGCCTGGTAAAATTATGGAGAGGATTATTTTCAGATTTATTGAAAAACATTTGAAAGGCAATGCAGTCACTATTCATGAGTGGAAAGTCCCGTTTAACTAACTTAATTTCTTTTTATAACAAGTTTATCCATCTAGTTGATCAAGAGAAACCAGTAGATGTAATCTGTTCGAATTTCACCAAAACTTTTGATACCGTTTCTCACATTTTGTGTCTTCTGGGCAAAATGCCCAACCTACAGCTCAACAAATATACAGTATGAATGGTAAACAATCAGTTAATGGGTCAGACTCAAAGGATTGTGGTAAACAGTTACATCAGTCTGACTACCAATCACTAATGTGGTTCCCCAGTGCTCTTCAATGTTTTTATAAATGATCTGGTTGCAGAATTTTAATGCATGATAAGTAGGTTTGCAGATACTACATTAGGAGGAGCTGTTGACTCTCTTGAAGGTGGAAAAGCCTTGCAGAGAGATCTTGGTAAAATAGAGGTCTGGACAGTCATCAACCATACAAAATTTATCAAGAGCAAGTCACGATTCTGGATCTGTGATAGGGCAACCCTGGTTATATGTACAAAATGGGGGACAAGAGGCTGGATAGCACCCCCACAGAAAGGAATCTGGTAATTCTGTTCAATGGTAATTTGAATATAAGTCAACAATGTACCCTAGCAGACAAAAGTGCCAATTGTACCCTGGGATGCATCAGGCACAGCATTGCTAGTCACTGCTAGATTGTTCTGCTCTGTTCTATAGTGGTGTGGCCTCACCTCCAGCACTGTGTGCAATTTTTGGCACCACGGTGTAAAGGCATAGAAACATTAGAGTGTCCAAAGGAGGGATACAAAAATGATGAGGACAAGGTTTATGAGGAGCAGCTAAGGTCACTTGATTGGTTCATCACTTGGATTGTGAGGAGAGTGAGGGGAGGCCTCACAGTGGCTCACAGCTCCTCACAAGGGAATGGCAAGGCAGTGCTGATATCTGCTCTCTGGTGACAGCAACAGTACCCGAGGGAACAATGTGGAGCTGTGTCAGGGGAGAGTCAGGTTGGGTATTAGGAAAAGGTTCTTCACCATAGAGTGTCTGGGCACTGTAACAGGCCCCCCAAGGCAATGATCATGGATTTGAGCCTGTCAGAGTTAAAGAAGCATTTGAACAATGCTCTCAGGTGTAATTTGATTTTTGGGTGGTTTTGAGTCGAGCCAGGAGTTGGACTTGATGATCTTTGTGGGTCACTTCCAACTCTGAGTGTTCCATGATTCTATGTTTCCATGAAACTTGCTTTACAAAACTTACAAATTTACAAAGACCAAGCCTCGACACATTTTGATGTAACACCATGACTGATTTTTTCAGAATAGTAATTTATATAATAAGCCAATAGAGTAATTGGCATAATAAGCTTGCACACCATAAAATGTTATCGTTAATATTGTGGACTTCACAAACAGGACAATAGAAATATTTATGAAACTCAGACAGCAAAGTGGTTATGTTTTATCTCTTCCTTCACCCAGCCCTAGTAAGGCCTAATTGAAATACAATAATTATAAATGAGCTTAGCTTCTCAATTTAATTTCCTTGTGAGTAGTTTCATTTATTTTTCTTAGGCTTTGTTAACATGTTTTAATTAAAAGATTTAACAAAGCTGAAGATACCATGTGCCACTAGGTATAGGAACATAATGGGGCATATTTACAGAGAACTGGTGAACTTTTTTCTATGAGTTTGCTTATTTTTGCAATTGAAAGAGTAAATTTACTCATGAATCTGGGGACTGTATTCATGTGGGAAGCCAAGTGTCAGAAACAGGATTTTCCATGACTAGTAGAAGCAAAATTTGACAGAAGGAATTCTGCCGCCCTATCACTATGTTTTATTTGATTTAAATATATATTCCAGTCATAGAAAGACAAATGTAAACTATATTGGCCATGAAAGTCACACTAAAAATATTTTTTCAGCAATTACAAAATGACATCTGCAAGACTAACCTCAGATCAACAAAATACCCACAAATACTCATAGTGAAGTAGGTAAAAAAGACAACCACTTAGCTAGAGGCTCTGAGGGAGGCATTTCAAACATCAACATCTGTGCACCACAGCTGCCTCAATCTTTTCAGCCCATTCCTAGAAAATATTAAAATGAAGTACAGAAGTTGCTTTACTGCGTGAAAGGTGTAAAGACAGAGGGAAGCCTTGTTTTGGGGGACAAATTAAGGACACCAAAGGAAGAGTGTCAGGCAGCCTTTTGGTATTTTCATGGAATTTGTACTTTTATTATTTCAAGTAAAATTGCTTAGCCAAATTAATACTCTTACTCTGGAAGGGAGAAAAAACTTTACTACTTAATTTGTCATAACACCTTGAAAATGTGGTAGAAACAAACCACCACTGCTCCTATAGTTTTCATATTGATAAGATTATTTAGTAGTTAAATTTATTAAGAACATATACATGAAAAAGGAATGTCATGTAAAATTAATTCTTCTTGCAACAGCTTTACAAGTATGTAACATACTCAGTTTCCTATTGTATCTAGACCAAACACAATAATCTAGATAATGTACCATGAAAGAAAAACTTACAATGATAAAAATATGTATTATTTATTCTTAAGAAAAATATACTATATTTCCAGGGGTCACGCATTTGTGAACATTTTCTGGTTTTGATGATCCATTGAAAAGTCTTGAATATGTAAACATACCCGTGCATTTTCCATTTTTAATGTATACTTTGTGTGAACTTGTATTGTATAATAAGAATTAGAGTACTGTCATGCATGACTCATTCAAAATGTGCAGAAATACTAATCTTTCCATTTGCTAAGCATCTTTATTTATTTGAAATCATACATGCATTCCAAAGAAAAGAACAACTGTCCTTTGCTCTAATCAGTCTTTTATACATTCAACAAAAATATGACTGAACAAGGAGAATGAAGGAATCTCTCTTCAGCCCCAGTGCTCAGTATAATTTTCTCTTTTTTTAAATCCTGATTTGCCTCATCTCCCTTTTCAAATTAAATACAGTCAAACAACCTGAAGTTTTTGCAAGTGTTCTTTCCCTACAAAAGATTAAGCTTGCCCCACAGAATGCTTTAAAGCTGCATGTATGCAAAAAAGTCAGGCAAATTTCAGTTTTTGTGGTTTCTTTAACCGGAATGCTTGGGCATTAATAGAAAAATGTGTTATTCAGAGAAGATCTGCAGTGAAGAAAAGCAAAATGAGAACTGGCTACAGCAGACATAGAGGAGATTGAGGTACTCAACAAGTTATTTGCCTAAGTCTTCAATGGCAGTTAGGCTTCCCACATCTCTCATATCTCTGAACCTCTAGGCAAGGATTGGTGGAGCAAAATAACTCTCACTGTAAGAGTAGAGCAAGTCTGCGACCTCACGATGAAACTGATTCTGTACAAGTCTATGGGACTTGATGACATGCACTCCAAGGTCCTGAAGGAACTGGCTGATGTGGTTGCCAAGTCATTCTCCATCATGTTTGAAAAGTCATGGCTGTCAGCTGAAGTCACCAGTGATTGAAAAAGGGAAACATCACCCCCATTTTTAAGAAAGGTAGAAAGAAAGACCCAGGGAATCATGGACAGTGAGCCTCGTGTCTGTGTCTGGGAAGATCATGAAGCAGAACCACGAAGCAGAAAGATATGTTAAGGTACATGCAAGATGAAGAGGTGATTTGAGACAGCCAGCATGGCTTCACCAAGGGTAGATAGTGCCTGATAAGTTTGATGTCCTTCAACAGTGGAATCACTCAGAGAGTGATAAGGCACTGGCACAGGCTGCCCAGAGAAGCTGTGGGTGCCCTAACTCTGGAGGCATTCGAGGCCGGGTTTGATGGGCCCTGGGCAGCCTGATCTAGTGGGTGGCAATTCTGTTCATGGCAGAGGAATTGGAATTCAGTGATCTTTAAGGATCCTTCTAACCTGAGACATTCTATTATTCTATGGAAGTAAATACAGAGGGAATGCACTTTTTTTCTGACACAGTGGATGTCTCTTTTAAGCCTTATCTGATATCATACAAACTGAAAGGATTCTACACATGCCATACATGTACAACCAAAAAGATGAAAATCTGATCAAACTCCTCTGCTTGAGAAAATGCAAAGAGTGAAGGCCATGTGTACACCTGGGAAGCAATTTGCTGAAGCCTAGTAAAAAGCTTGAATAAACTACAGATCTCTCCATTCCTCCCCTAAATAAATAGCTGGTGGGCACAGTTTTGAGGGGTGCTGAAATTCTTTCTAGCTACCATGTCTTCTGACTGCTGCAAAGTCTTATCAAGGTTTTCCTGAAATGTTTTTGTTGTTGTTGTTGTTGTTGTTGTTTGAAATAAATAACGGAAAGAAAAAAAATCATGAGGCTCAGAGGCCTTCTTCGATAGTTGATAATTGTGATATACGATTTTCTTTATAGTCTCCAACAAGAGCAATAAAACAAATATAAAAAACACAGAATTATTATTCTCCATTTACCAAGTCTGGATTAGAGTCCTTGTTGTGGCTGGTCCAGAGAAACCCTTCCCACTATGTTCTGCTTGGATAAAGCAGAGGTGATGCTTAGTCTTCCTGAGTGCTGACATTTGCAGCATCTAAAGTTCTGCTGCCCACTGGAGTTTATCACTGCAGCATACCTGGAGGATTCCTTCCCATCACAGAGTCCTGTTTGAGAGGAGCAAGCCAGCACTGGTTCTGCTGTATGTATCCTAGTGTGGTAGACATTTCCATACAATCAATAAACCTCTGCACAAAGGCAGTGTCACATTCCACTCCCCTTCAAACTGCAGCAGAAGTAGAAGCCTCTATAAAGCAAGAATCACTTTATGCTATTAGTCAGTGGCTACATAAAATGACATGGCTAGATGTAGATCTCAGCTGGAAGCAGTTCAAAACCACCTCTCACCTCTGCCTAAAGAACTCTTTAAACACAGCTCCCTAGACTGCATGGCAGGAAAAGGTAAATATTTTTTCTCACACTTCAATTTCTATTTTACATAATGCTTTTAAAACTTAATTTAGTTAGAGAGAGTCTAGGTTTGGATGTGATTCATCAATACTATGGCTTGGACTTTCATATAGGAAAGCAGGAAAAGTTGAGAAAAGAGCTTCCCCCAGGTTCTGCTAGAGGGCCTTCTTATGGGTTTTGGGGAAAAAATCTTTCTAACAGTAAACATAGGATCAATATCTGGAATAGAAGTTTGAACTAAGCTCTCTTCTCTTTCAAGATCATCTGCAATGTCAAAGTTAAGAAAAGGTCAGAGGTGATCAAAGTGGGATGGTTGAGAGTGCATAGATTTAGTTAGGGTTTTCATGATATTTTGTTATCCAGATAAACAGTTTTAACTTTATATTTCTATCTAATCACAGACCAGGATAGTTTTCTTTTATATCTTTTGAGAATAAAACTTCATATAATATAATATAACTTCATGAATCTTCTCAGCAAAGTATTCAAGACTAGTATATGAAGTCTCAGAATATTGAAGTTGGTGCTGTACGTCCAACTGCTTTTGAATGAGATATCATGGCATTTGATGCGCTCAGATATGCACCAGACAGAGTACATTTCCTGCTTTTTCATCTTCCAAAAGGATAAGCACCCTGATTGTTTATCAGTGAGAATAAGTAGACAGATGATTAAAGTGCATACATATTTTTTAAAATAGTAATATGCAGTTGCAGTGTTTTGTCCTGAACTAGCCTTCACAGGATGGTGTACAGTGTATTTAATGAAAAGGGCTGACTTGAATGACAGCTGAATACCACAAAGAAAAGGGCAGCCCTGCATGGGTCGTGACTGAAATTGGCTGCTACTGTGACTTAGTAAGAGCTTTTCAGTTGGGAAGTGGATATTGTAACTCACAAAAGGTAACTTACAGCAACAAATTGAGCTGAATAGAGCTCTGAACTAATTCATGGTTTATTGAGTTCCCCTCTTGTTGGTGATAGCCAACAGTTAACTGAAGTGATTAGTTCAATATTCAGCCACAGTGATGTACAACTAACTTTCTAGCTTAAAGAAATCCTAAAGGTTTTTGAAGAAAGAAAAAGTCCTTGTAAGTAACCTAATTAAAAGCAAGCAAACTAAAAGCACGCACACACACATACATTTAGAAAGAAAGAAAAAAAGAAAAACCACCGAAATTTTCATCATGGAAGAAGAGAATTCAGCACAAGGCAGAGACTGACATTCTTGAAATGGATCATAAAACACAAAGCAACAGTTTCAGTGTTCAGCCCTATAAAAGGAATTTTAAAACATGACTCACTCAGTTAAACAGTGTTATGATAGAAAAATATGAACATGAGTTTATATCAGGGCACAGCTTTGACCAGTAGGATTTATAGTAAGAAGTGTAAAGACCATTTTTCATGCAATAGAAGATTTCATTGCTGCCGCAGGTTCCAACGAGGTATAGAACTGTTTTTCCTTCTTCATTTACAAGGATGGCTGCATCCTGGTCCTGGAGGAAAATAGCTGGCTAATTCCCGTACTCAGCAGCAGACAGATATATGTGTGTGTTTTCAAGTTCTACTCACCACTGCTTATCCAGATTGTGCAGTGAAGTACATAAAGTCATATGCTAAAACATGGAAGACACTTAGAAGTTCTTAGCAATGTCACAGAATCATAGAATCATAGAATGGCCTGGGGTTGAAAAGAACCTCAAAGGTCATCTAGTTTCAACCCACCTGCCATGGGCAGAGTCACCAACCACTAGAGCAGGCTGCCCAGTGCCACATCCAGCCTTGCCTTGGATGCTTTCAGGGATGGGGCATTCACAACCTCTCTGGGCAACCTGTTCCAGTGTGTCACTATCCTCTGAGTGAAAATGTCATGAAAATATGGTACATAAAAACTCCAGCTGGAAATAATTTAGGAGGTTCTGATAGAAAATGTATGCTTTTCCTATGGAATGTGAAGAAGATTTGAAACGAAGCTGCCTTTAATCCTGTTTTCAGGAAAGTTTTATGTGATGTTATTGGGGCAACTTGAAGGAAATGGGTTCTTGCCTTAGGCTACAAGCATGCCATGCCTTCTCAAAGACATAGACAGCAACTACTGTTATTAGGAAGGCTACCTTGTAGCCATTTAATAGTAACATTAAAGGGTCTTAAAGGGGACACTCTGTGAAAAAGACCTCAAGGCAACCCAAGTGGGCATTCAGGAAACTGTAAAAATGAATTTTCAACTCGTGGGTTAAAAAAAAGCCTTAGGAGTAGTATTACTAGAATAACTGTAGTTACATCAGAACGTTAGAGAACGTATTAAAGAACAAATGTCAAAAGGCTTTGAACCATTCTAGTACATGAGCATATAAGTCATAGGAAACCAAAAGCGTACTATCATATTTTTTCCCTACTTATTTTAAAATACATAAGAAAGAAGAATATGGTGGATGAGTCTCAAATCTAGTTGCTGGTTTATTTGTGATCTGCTTTCTTGGCATTATTCATATATGCCTGGGATCAAATTCCTCCTTGCTGTAACATCCCTGATTTTTGTGGAGTTTGACCAATAAGTTTGTCTTTGTGCTAAGCACATTATACATTGCATCCATATATGTAAAAGCATTTTTTTCATAGTGTTTTTTTTCATAGCAGTTTATCTAACTACACTTTCACAGCTCTTATTTGACACTATAATCCTCCTCTTTCCCTTGTAACAATAGAAGAAGGTTCATAAATATGAAGGTAGATAAATTGCTGTTCCTGTAAAATTGTAAATGTTCATATAAGTCTAATTGGTTATATTCAAACACACAAGCAGTCATAGGATATAAAACCAATATTGGGAAACTCAACCTGTGTTAAAATAACTAATATTCACAACCGCAACCACTCATAATCAGTCTACTAAGTTAAAAAATATCCAGTAAATCAATTGAAATAATGAATACATTCAGAAAAATCATTGCCAAGTCACTGATGTTCTGCAAATCGTAAAATAAATTACATTTGTTGAATAAGTAATTCATTCTGAGTTATTTATTAAATTCTACAAAGCAGCATGTTGGACACAATCAGACTGAACTCTCAGGCATGTGATTAACTTGAAGAATGTGGTTGGGTTGACTAAACTCAAGGGATTACACCTACTTTTAATATTCAGAATCTTCTTAAGTATTTTGTATTGGAAGTTGGAGATTTTTAAATGCACCCAGTGGAAATGTTTCCTTTCATTTCCGCAGGAGCAGTAATAAAGTCCTAGAGGAGAATTGTTCTTTTTAACTCCATGTTTCACTCTGTGTAGCTTTTTTTCCCCTTAATTACACATAATTAACATTCACTGCAATATCTCTCCAGTTACTTATCTTTCTACACATCTCTTAGTATATATGAATTATCACGTCATATCCCAAAGGTGGGGAAAATAGGCTTTCCCTTTGAATCCAAGGTTTATAATTGTTTAATCATGGTTGCAAGGCAGAAGGTGTGCATTTGAGATATTACTGGTGGCTGTGCAAAGAGTTCTGTAAAGCCCTGAGCTGTGAATGTAAATGAGTGCCATAAAACCTGAAACAAACTTAGAGCATGTGACATTCAAGTAGATTAATAGAGAACCGTGGTCACAGTAAAGCCTTTTAAACTGAATTAATTCAGAGAGGAAACACTGCCAAAATACCAATAGGTAGATGATCTAACAGACATCCTAACTTCAGAAATCATACAGATGTATAACAGAAATATTATACTGAAGTATTTCCTCCTGGAGGCTATACTATACTGAAGTATTTCCTCCTGGAGGCTATACTAAGGTACATGGCCAACAAAGAGGTGACTGATGATGGCCAACATGGTTTCATTAAGGACAAATCATGCCTGAATTATTTTCATGTCCTTCTACAATGATTTTGCTGAGTTGGTGGATAACAGAGGAGTAACATGTCATCTACCTGGACTTGTGCAAAGCATTGGATAATGCCCCCACTCAGTATCCTTGTGTCTAAATTAGAGAGACATAGATTTGATGCATGGACCACTCAGTGGGTAAGGAATATGCTGGATGATCCCACTTATGGTTCTGTGGTCAATGGCTCAATGTCCGAGTAGAGACCAGTGACAAATACTGTTTCTCAGACATCAGTATTGGGGCTGATGTTATTTAACATCTTTGTTGGTGACAAGGACAGTAAGATTGAATGCACCAACAGCAAGTCTACCTGTGACACCAAACTGAATGTTGTGGCTAACACACTGGAGGGAAGAGGTGTCATCCAGAGGGACCTGGATAGGCTTAAGAAGTGGACCCATGCAAACCTCAGGAAATTCAACAAGTCCAAGTGCAAGGTCCCACAGGTACGTTGGAGTTATTCCGAGCAACAATACAGAGTGGAGAACAGACTGAGAGCAGCCTTGAGGAGAAGGACCTGGGGATGTTGGTTGGTGAAAAACTCAACATGCCCCAGAAATGTATATTTGCAACTCAGAAAGCCATCTTTATCCTGTGCTGCATCTAAATAAGTGTGACCAGCAGGACAAGAGAGGTGATTCTCCCCATCTACTCTGCTCTTGACTTCACCTGGAGTACTGCATTGAGCTCTGGTGTCCAGGCATAAGAAGGATGTGGATCTGTTGGAGTGGGTCCAGAGGAGGGCCATGACAATGAACAGAGGGCTAGAGCACCTCTTCTATGAATAAAGGCTAAGGGAGTTTGGGTTGATCAGATTGGAGAAGAGGATTCTCCAGGGAGACCTTACAGTGTCTTTCCAGTAGTTAAAGGGTGCCTATAAGAAAGCTGAAGAAGGATTCTGTAACAGGGGGTGTAGTGACAGGACAAGGTTCGAAACAGATTGTTTCTAAGATCTCTTCCAACCCAAACCATTCTGTGATTCTATGATTCTATTGTTCAGAACTATACCAATTTTAGACTGAACTCAAAAATAAGTTACACTTCAAAAGGGAACCTGATTGTGCTTTACCTGCCCATGAATGTCCAGTTCACTGGACTACACAGACCTAAACCAAAGAAGACCTCAACACATAGAGTCAATATTAGCATCCATCACATCCACTACAGTACAGCACCACTTCTTAGTTTAGTTGTTGCTCTTTGTGTCTAAATTGCTTCAGTATTATCAGTGGATCTACTTTAGCTCATAACAGATGACAATCTGGACTAATCTGTTTCTGGAGTGTGAACTGTTCACAGAAGAATACTTTTAACCAAAGAAAAATGTAGAAAAAAATTAGAATGAATAACACTTTAAAACTATGCAGCAATATTTCATCCACTAAAGTCAACTTTCTACTTTTTCCAAAACCATTTCATGGGCAAAGATTTGTTGAATTTTTTGCAGTGTTAATTGTACTCCTCTATTAATTTAATGTTTGCAATTTTTCAAAAACTCAGAAGCATCTTAAATAGATTCTCTTATTTTTGGTAGTCACAAAACTATCTCTGTAACAGGAAGAGAAATGTGTAATCATTTCAGCATTATCTGATGTGTACAAAGAATAGGTTTAATCATTTCATTAATCAGCCATCCTTAAAGATTAAACTATATTCAGTCTTCCCTGAAGATTTTATTCTATGATCACTGTATGAAAAACTAAAATGGTGAACAGGAAATTGAAACTGTTATTATACAGGAAATAACAGCACTCTGTCAAAATCTACAGATGAAACATATGTTCAAAGTTACTGTCAACATCTAACATATCAGATCAGATAGAAAGAAAAACTAAAATTACAAGAATCATGATAATATCAATTCAAGACAGAGTTCTGTGTGAAAATAAATCCTTTCCAGCTTCATGAAAAGAAGCTGAACACAGAGTATCTGATGGAGCAAAGATTCTGCCATAATTTCATATACCTTGAATCTATGGCAGAAATTTCCCTTCTCCCAACCCTCAAGACTTCAAGGAGTTAGAACTGTAATACTTTATACGTATATTGAAGTGTGTCTTTATTCTACCTGCCTAGCTTGCAAGAAGTGCTGTGGTGTTCATTACCACTGAGGAATTTCAGACAAAGTCTCTACTGTGGTCCTGCTACAAAGTAATTAGATTTATTTGCAAATTTGAATATTGTTTTATTAAAGATGTTGGAAAGTGTCAGGATGGAACACAAATGCACCAAGGTAAAATGCACCAAGTTCTGTGAATTGGGGTCAAGATTTTTGAACTTTTTAAAATGAACTGAAGAAAATATACACTGTGATGATCATTACTGCCTCAGTATTTAACAGCAATTTTATCATTATTTATTTAAGCTATCTACTGTTCATAGAGTAGTTACTCATCACATGAAAAATAATGTTTTGCATTCTGAGAGCAAACTTTGTGTGGCATTAGCTAGAATAAGAAACCTACCCATCTGCTTAGCATCCAACATTTAACCAACATCTGTAACATTTATTTACCACATTTGGTTCATCTCAAACTCAACGAGAAATTGGGAACAACAAAACATCTGAGATTTACTACACTCAAAGCTTCCAGGCAGTTTATATCCTGTCCTTTCATAGCACTTCACTAATTACAGATCCTAGAAATAAGCTCATAAGTCAGAGTAATCCACTAGATGCTCAGAGCAGCAAACTGCTTGCAAGCACTGTCCAGCCGTGACTCAGTTTGATAAAGTGCTGAGATGTATACTAGGTACTGCATCAAATGTGCTTACTATAAAAAAATCTTCTGATTGGCAATACTTTAGTAGGTTCTTGTTAAGTGTTTCCTTTGAGGCCAGGTGCTCTTCTCCCCACCAAGATCTGTGAAGAACTAGAATCTAAGCTCCTCAAGTTCTTAAGTTTTCTCATGCAATTGGCAGAAAACAGTATGCTGAACAAAGCAGACAATATGCAAGATCTCTGGTAGGAAAAACCTCTGTGCTAACAGAAGTAGGAAAAGGCTTCTAATGGTTTCTGATTCTTCTGTTAAAGACGCATCGTCAATGGTCTTATACAACAACTGGTATAACTGCAACAATCAATCACTGTCTGATCGAGTCTTTACCTTTCTCATGTCTTTTGTTATCAATGAATACAAGTTTTTTTTTTTTTATTTTCCATTTTTTCTTTTCTATTATTTTTTTCTTTTTTCTTTTAATCAAATTTTCTGCTATGAATACATCTGTACTCTCTGAATCATGTTAAAAACCAATTCTATGTCTAGACAGCTAAGTGTCCAGGTGTCTTGTTAGCAACTAATTCCTGATGTTTTAATACATTCTAAAGGTTGAGGGAAGAGCTAGAACACTACTTTAATCCACAAATTGTGGTCTAGCTTGAATTTAAGCATAATATAGTTATACTATTAGTAAGGTTAAAAGATGAGTATCTATTGCTTCCCACAATGTGTAGCAGGAAATTTTGAAAAGTAATGTTGGGTTTTAAACCATAAAGGATAAAAAAGGGATAAAAAGACAGAACGTGTTAATGACTTCTGTGAGACTCTCTTAACCTTCCCTTCTTCTCAATCTGGAGGATCTCCCAAGACTTCACATCACAAATTGTAAGCTAGCTAGGACAACCCCAGCTTGATGGCTTCATGGCCATTTTAACTCCTTTACATGACTATGTCTGTACTCTTCTTCTGATGCCACACAAGACAAACAGTCTTAGTCTGACACCTGGATTCATGTTATCAGTCATTATCTTTACAATTTACTTCAGGTAGGAGAAATGGAAAATATGTTCCACGACTCCATGTCTATTATTCCCAGCTCTATTTGTAGTATTAATATGGTCTGTAGCCTTATATTGAGACTCTTACAGACAGAAGCATGGAAAGGAAATGGGAAAAGTAATACAGAGTAAGTAGAACTTCTTCCACACACAAGAGAGAATATTTAGGTTCACAGCACTAGGTGGGTGGACTTAGGGCCATAACCCAGACTCAATATTTAGGTAACTAACCATATTATTCCACTATTCAAAATAATGTTATTAATATTTGCTCAAAAAATCATACTTGAAACAAAAATGTTGCCATAAGCAATTGAGATATTTATGTTGATAAAACTCTCAAATTTTGCTTTGCTGGACAATGCCACAGTGACTACAGTAACTTACACCAAGAAAGGAAAACTGTGGTATTGATTTCATCATAAGATCAACATTTGCAGGAGATACGTTTGGTACTATACACTGGAACATAGAAAATTACAGTATTACCAACACCATACTTCTTTTGGTTCACTTCTGGAGTACCTCTCTTAATTCTAACAGGTGAGATGCTATGTCACATTCATGCACGATAGATTTACTCCTCTTATCTAACTTTCAAGGTAGAGGGGCTGGGCTTGTCTTTGTTTCTTTTTTTTTTTAATTTTAATCTGGCAAAGACATTCCCCACTTGAGCCATAATACAAAGCAGTGGATTGCACACCACCTAAGCTGTCATAAAAAGTATACTGGAATTCACAAAATCCACTGGTGTTTATGATTTTTCTTTCTTTCTTGACTGCAGTCCGTCCATACAAAATGAAACTTGCTATCTTCAGATTGATTGTTGTGATATTCACCAAGCTCCAGCTCTCCAGACTCTGACCACCTTGGGTAACATATGTTAATGTCTTTCTTTAGCAATATACCAAGTATAAATCTTACTTCACTGATGAAATAAATAAGTTTTGTTAATGAAATATGATGTAGTCTTTCCGGTGCTCTATTTAAACATCACCTAGGAGTAGATCATGTTTTTAGAAGTCAGGAGTAGCCCCAGGCCCTCCATAATTCTAATTGATGTAAATGAAGAAAATAATGAAAGCTTGTGCATGCTGACCCTGTTATACAGGGTGGTTTCACCTCAATTAATCATAGAACCTTTAGAGATGTTGCAAGCATCTGGCCGGAATAGAGAGTTCTTCAGATGCTGATACTAAACTGGCTGCGTTCAGAGCCCAGATTTCAACAAAAGCTGCTTAGTTTCCAAACGCTGACATGCTTAAAGAGAGTTGCATGTTAAAAATGAACTCCAACTCCCCCTCTCCAGAAAACATCATCCTTGGTTTGGAATAAATATCTGAGAAGCAGCAGCTCCTATTGGAAAGCTTATGTTCTTGCTCTAATGCTGAAAGCACAGAAAAAAATCTCATTCTGTAATTGAAATTACAAATACTAGGTTTGACAAAGCTAATACTACATAGTAAAAACCTGGGAATAATGGTTGTTTTTCTACTAAAACTGATATTTGCAAAAGCCAATGTAGTTCAAAATTTTTACTCTGTAGTAGCTTATTCTAGCATTTTCCTTGAAACCCAAATACAATAGTAGCATGTTAGCTTTGTCACATCTGATAGCTGTACTTCCCATAAAATGACCTTCGTGCTATGCAGCCAATAATGCTTGCAAGTAAAATGTGAAGACAAATGAAGGACTGTAAAACACACTGGAATGCTATGTTTATTGATTATAAGGCTGAATATTTTTTACTGTTATATTCCTTTCTTATAAAAATGTAGCATGCAAACTCTTTCTGCTGTTTGTTTTTAAACTGGAAGTATTTACAATTTTTTTTTACAGATGTGGTTATTTAATTTTTCAGTGAGTTCATAGAGTGTTCAGTATCAAAGCAGTAATTCTAAATACAGATTATGTACCGAATGAATTAAAAAGAAAAAAAACAAAACCTTGGGGAGAGGATCCACCCATATGCTGCTCATACAAATTTAAAGGCTGCCTAGCTTCTTGAATTGTAAACACTGGATAATGAAATTTCTTTAAGTTTAATGTCTTTCAAATGTGTAAACATAGACTTGTTTTCACAGATTGTGAAAGGTGCTTTTAAACAAAAAAGAAAGAGGCAAGACTGGAAAAGTGTGAGGGTGTGGTGAAGATTAATAATAAGAAAAAGAAAAGAATGTCAGGATAATGATCTGATTAAAAATCAAAGGACCAGATGAGTTGTTTTATACTCCTCCCCAGGATTTTTCTTTCTCAGGGACACAACTGCAACAGAATATCACCAAAATTTTTCTGTAAGTATCTTTTTTTTTTCTCTGCGCCTTCTTTCTGTTGAAATAAACAAACAAACAAACAAACAAACAAATAATTTTTCATGCTTACTTAGTTATCCATGTCAGAATTTTTACTTTTTTTTTCATTTTGAAGAAATTCTGTCAGTTTCGTGAAACAATCTGAAGGCTGAGGTATCAAGGTACATAAGAAAAAATTGCACTTCTATGTTCTTTTCCAGGCCTGTCCGAAGAGTATTTGCATTAGTCTAAAGGTAAGGCTACAAATCCTCATGCATCAACAAAGATCTAAACCGTAGATTCATAGAATCACAGAATCATTAGAGCTGAAAGAGATCTTTAAAGTTTACCTACTCCAACTCTCCTGGAATGAACAGGGACTCTTACAACAGATCAGGGTGCTCAGAGCCCCGACCAGCCCATGCTTGAATGTCTTCAGGGATGTGACATCCACCAGCTCTCTGGGCAACCTATTCCAGTGCCTCAACACCCTTACTGTAATTTTTTTCCTTACGCCCAGTCTAACTCTTTCAGTTTGAAACCATTTCCCCTTGTCCTATCACAACAGACTCTGCTAAAGAATCTGTCCCCTCTCTTTTAGCCCTGCTTTAGATACTAAAAGGCAACTATCTGGTTTTCCCAGAGCCTTCTCCTCCAGGCTGAACAGCCACAGCTCTTACAGCCTCAATATGAGGAGAATCACCCAAAAGGCAATTCAGGGAATACTGTGAAAAGGAAAAATATCAATAATGAAATCAAGCCAAGGTTAGTAGGAAAGTCCTGCTGGACTGAACACTCCTCTGTGCATAGCTTTCTGACAGTTGATTGTGCTGTTCTGGAAAAGGAATTAGAAGACCAAGCCAAATAAGCTCTTATCATTCTCATTCTCACTCAAAATAGAGATCACCTTTCTAAAGCTAGGACGTATTTTCTCTAGAGAAAGAAGTGAATTCAGGCAGCACGAGAAGGTACTTCACCCTATAAAAAGGAAGCCCAGAACAAGGAAGAATTACACACTTCTTTTTTTAAAAAAAGCTTATGGATATATAATTTATCCTCTCTCCAGGGAATTTAAGCTTCCCCAAGGTCACTAACCTGAGGGATTATTACAATTGGTTTTACTATGGTCAATTTTACCACAGCGAAGTGAAGAAAAGAAAGTAATCACTTGCACAATAATGAGGCTTTTAAACTGTAATATAGGCTGAATGTATAAAGGAACAAAGTGAAATGACCAGTAGCAGCCTTTGTGTTTTAACTTTTAAATCAGATGCAAAAAAAATGAAGTATTTTTCTAATACATTCTCTATAAATTGTGGTTCCAAGAGGTTTCTCATTATATAGAAACTGTGGAATAAATGAATATCTCTGTGGGAATGGCAAGTTATAAATGTACAGCAGTAATTTCAAGACAGAAAAGTCCAGTGGGTTTTGGATTTCTCCTCTGACCTTCGAGTTCAATCGCCTACTTAATATACACCTTGACAAAAGTCCTGGGAGGTACTTTTGGAACCTAACTGAAGTAACAACTCTTCCTGAGGGGAAAAAAAGGCAACATGAGAAGGCACAATGCCTAGAGGTATTGGTAACTAAGCAGTCTGATGGGCTGAAAGATAACTGGGGAGAATCAGGGTCCTGTCTTCTCCCTCTGCCCAGTCTAAGGGTGAAGTGGGGCAGCAAGGCTTTCCCAATCCTGTTCCACTTAAACACTTCTGTACCATACAGTGGCTTGTCCACACAACTCTCTTGTTTTGTGTGGACATCTTATGACACTTTTTGTCTGGAATGAGCAAGTCACAGAAATAAATAATTTATGACAGAAGACACAATAAAGGATTCCTTGGGGTTGCAGTATGAGGCACCATCAGAATTTTCTTCTCTCTGGTGGCAATTATTTGTTTAGAGAAAAAAATACCTCTTCATATTTTTCAGCTAATATGTACCTGTAATTGGGCACTCGACCCTACGTTAAGTACACTGATCACTGCCCATTTCTGTGTATTTACAGACAACTTGCACAAATTAGAAGTATCTGGCTCCACTCTGCAAAAGGTTAGTATTAATTCCTAGTAGTGTACTCTGTGACAGTGGCAAAATATAATTAAGATAAGAGCATTATGTTTTCAAAGGAAAAAAATACAAAACTTAAAATTTTTGAAGAGGAAGAAAGTGTTAACCTAAGCCTCTGAAGGACTCCAGAACATTTATGTCTCACAAGAAGAATCATAGTTAAAACAAGATCATAATTTACTACTCCAAAGCCTTCCTTAAACAAAGCTATGATTTGCATCATACTGCATGGAACTCCCACTTTTTTTTTTTTTAATATAATGAAGCTGTCACATGGGACATGTGTAAGACAGAAGTATGCTTGTATTTTATTTCAGCAATTTATTCTGCCTCAGTCTAGCATATTTGCTGCATTATTTTTTCCACTGTAGGTTGCACAAATCTTCTTGCACCCAGAACTTCTGGATATTTGTTATTGTGATGATCATATGGTTCTTTGTGCCATATTCAGTGAAGAGGATGCATCTCAATAAGGAGTGATAAACTGGAAGAAGGAAGTAGTCAAAATATAAACAGTATTCATTTAAATATAATAAAAATATCCAATTTTTTACACTAACTGAAACTGTGCTAACTAGCACTTACACTCCATTTAATGTAAATAAAATGAATATGCTCTGTAAAACATCTGTTTATTCCCAAATAACTTTCTTGCCTTCTAAGTATCTGAAATTAAAGATCTGTCAAAATCATTTATGTGCATACCCTCAATGACCGCTTCAAAGCAGTATTTTGTTTTCTTAGGATTAATCTATGAGTAAAAAATATTGCAAATAAATAACAATAATAAAAGAATCTGGTTATCTTGTGCCTATAGCAATGCCAAATTATTGAAGATATAAACTTCTGTGCTGCCATAAAAATACTCCACTGATTCTTGGTTTTCAAATCTCTACAGAAATCTGTTCAGAATTTATATATTTTTTTCAAAGGGGAATATTATAAATTTGTAGCCTAATTATGTCTGTTTTCTGTTATCATTCTACTCCTTATTATCTAGTTCAGAACACACCTCTCTGCTATCCTTACTGCACTTCCCTGGGGAAACAGACTGAGAGGTAGACAGCCCTTTGATAAATGATATGGGGGAGATAAGCTGAGTGGGCAACAAGTGTGGGCGTCCTGTTGAGATAATACTTGATCAGATTTCTCAACATCTTTGTGCAAGGAAAAGCTAGATCCTTCCATTCCAGCATCTTTGATGACTCTATAAACAAAAACTTTGGGGGAAATTAATGCCCAGGCTTTTTCTTGTATAAGAAACACAAGATGCTACATTGCAGGATGTTTCTGGACTATTTTAAAGAGCAAGATGATTGTAATTGAAATATCTGCCACTGTGACAGCCAAATATTTTTAGAACAGGAATGCCTGATTTATTTTTCCAAGGCTACCCAAATATCAAGACTAAATCTTACTTGCTTCTGGTCTTAATAAAACAAGTTCATAATAGAACTAGAAACAGAAATGATAAGAATTATCATTTACTTTTACATATCTTGAGCATTTTAACCACTAAATAACAACAAATGAATGATCAATGTCATTTGAATTTTTCAAGCTAACAAAAACACATCATGGTACTACTGTATGTGATGACATTATTAAATCAAATGTTATGACAGGGTAGGAGGTGGATAGAAGAGGGAGCAGAATGTTGTATAACTCCTGTGTTTAGTACATTCTTGCCATTTAAAAGGGCACTGGCAAAGCCCAAAAGCTATGCTGAAGTAAAAGCCCATCTGGCAACAAGAGATGTGGGGCAATACAAACCTGTAAAGACACGGGTGTAGATTGACGCTGGATTTATTTAGAAACTGCTGTATTACATATTATGCTGCCCATCACTATTACAGAGCCTTGCTCCTTTTGCCTTTCTGTGTTTTCAGTTCATGAATCTTTCATTCTTTTGTGCACAGTGAGCTGAGCTTTAACAGGAGCTGTGAGGGGACAAGAGGAGGACAAGCTATTTTATACAAAATGCTCATCATATCATTGTGGCTGTTTAATTGAAGTGTCCAGGGCAATTATGATTAACCTAACTGGTGTAGGTTATGCGTCTTCTCAACCTGTCTCCAGGTTCAGGACTCAGATGTCCAAAAGAGCCTTCCCCTTCTCCTCCCAAACATTTGTTAAAGGGCAACGGCAAATAGAGTCTGATCCAAAGTTTCCCACATAGTGAGATTATCTGCTAGTGACTGAAAAGCATACATCATTATCAGAGTTCGAATATATAACTGAGAATAAAGTTTTTCTCACTTAAATTTCTAATATGTACCATTCCTATTTCATAATACGTCTAATTATTGTCCAATTAACTGGCACAACATTTAAGCTCATAAATTGAGGTGATAAGATCCACACAGTACAAATTTTAAGTTGAACATATCAGGATCCTGTTAAGCACAATATCCTTTCTCCAGTACTTGTCAGAAGCTTGAAAGGTAGTCAAAGTTCATGAAAATTCACAGTGGTGCGACAATGGAACAGGCTTCCAGAGAAGCTGTGGGTGCCCTGTCCCTGGAGGTACACAAAGCCAGGTTGTATGGGGCCCTGGGCAGTCTGAGTTGGTAGGGGGCAGCCCTGCCCATGGCAAGAGATTGGAACTGGAAGATCTTTAAAGTCCCTTCCAAACAAAACCATTTTGTGATCCTATATTTCTATGTAAGTATGTCCCCCTGCTCATTCTTACAAAATATTTTTCTCTGGTTAGTAGATATGCTGAAATATTAAATTTCATCATGACTTTGATATGAGAGTGTCTATCATTTTGCACTTTTTCATCACTGAATGAAATTACTTTTTTTTTTCACTATGTCATTTCTCAATACCTTTTTTTTTCCTCCACACAGATCACTGAAGCAGCTCATTAACTCCGCAAGAGAGTTTTGCATTTCTGGTATGAGTCATTTCCTCTCACTGTGGTCCTTAACATGTTTGAAACATGGATGTACAATAAAGACAGTACCAAATAGTATTTACTTTTTTGTTAAACCTAGAATGATTATTGCACTAGCTGTTTCTATGCTCAGAATGCTCATATATTTTGTCTATCATTCTATTGATGAGAATGACAGTGTATTCAAATGTCATGCATTTAGCACAGAAATGAAAGCTTTTTGTATCTGTATTAATTTTTATCCTCCAGCTTCTCCCTTTAACCTCTCTTGAAATTCCATTAAAACTCACAAATGCTAAAGCAAACAGTTTAATTAAATGGCTATCAGCTGAACACTAATTTTTGAGAAACCATTGGTTTATTCTTTGCACAGCAACTGCCTAATCCCCCACTGACTCTTTTATATGAACTAGCAATTGACACTACTACTGCTGTTCAGAGGCTTGCTAATGGTTCTCTTTTTTTTCTTTTTCTTTTTATATTAAGCATTTCAGAATTTGTTTTCTGGTTTTATGACTAATGCACACTCTTCCAGACTTTTAGAGTGATTTTTCTGGAGTCAATAAATAAAGAAATAAATAAATTCTTCTATTCCAGATATCAGTGTTCACAAATTTATCTCAAATAGAGCTTAAATCAAATAAATCTAGTTTCATAGAATGAAGAATCACGCTCATAAGAACCAGCTACTGCAGAACAGACAGAGAAAACTATAAATAAAATAAACCGAAACAAAAAAAAAATGAGATAGCAATTATAATTAAAATAATAAGGTATAAATCCAATTCTAAATGTCAGAATATCAGAGAAATGTCTAAGAAGAAAGGTGAGAGGGTGAGAGGAAGGGAAAGAGGTGGGGAAGGAAAAAGGGAGGGAGGAAAGTTTGTCTCTGGCTTGAGTTAAAAAGAGTGTACTGTTACACCAGGGTGCCTTTGCTAATAATGACAAGATCGTTCACTTCTCACATCTGTAGCAAAAAAAAAATAAAAATAAGAGAAGATGGAAAAGAGTTCCTGGAATGTACCAGCTGTTGATGTTGCTCCTCCCTGCTGAGCCCAGAGCCTTGTGCCCCTACTGGAAGGCATAGCAATCTGTTGACATCTCCAGCTCTCTGCTACTTCGGGACACTCAGCTGAATCTAAGACAATGATCATCTGGCTGAGTGAACAAAAATCAGTGCCTACAGTGAAAAAGTGGGACTAACACACAAAGCAGATGGCTGGAGGCCTGCTCAGTCCTGTTTCTGGAACTGTTTACATTCTTAAGTGACTAATTTTGACATGTTATACTACTGAAGAAGTTTTTTTTGTATGACCCAGTAAATTGCATACAGTGCAGTCTGGGACCACTCTAATTTGACATTTGAGGCCCAGTGTAATTTCTGATCTACAGACTGTCAATTAAAATTGCTTTTGCCTAACTATACGCAGTCAGTGAACAATCAAAGCTGAATTTCAAAATTTTAGGTTTTTTTCCTATATGTAGTACTTATAATCCAAAGATTTGCACTTACTTAGCTAAAATACCTTCTCAATATGTAGTATCAGTCTTTAATATTTGTCCTTGCAGGACTGAGATGAAAGCCGTTGCACAGAAGAAGATGCATAGGTCTCCAAGCCCTTTGTTTAAGTTACCATCTAATTCTGGCTCCCAGACCTAGAGGCTGCAGGGATTACACTGCCTAATGCACAAAACCTAAAACCAAAAGCTGGAGCCAAAGTTTTACATATTCCAAGATGTGTAAGTATAGTTTAGTTGAACATCATGGAAAGTCTTGGATGAAAGCCTGTTGAATCCTGAGCTGCTGTTGTTAACTTTTTTCTCAGAAGTCTATGGTGAAAATTAAGTATAGGGACCTCAGATATTCTGCAGTTATCTGACTGGAAAAAAATCACTGGTCCCTAGTCTGCAAATATCCCTAGCCTATATCTGAAACTTGTTCACAGTTCTGTGGTAACAGTTCCATGGGCACTGAGGATCATTAAGTGATTATCCAGCTAAGTGGTCAAAACTAAAAATAAAGCATACAAACAGACAGTCTTAGGTTATTCTGGAGCCGTTAAGGGCAGGGAATCTAATAATAGAAGTCGTTGAATGACAGGCTTTGTTCTGTTAAAAACTGAAGAGCCTGCCTAGTCTGGAAGCATTTTGCAAAGGGATTGAACTAATACTAACAAAGGGGAAACAGCAGTTGTTTTCCAGAGACCGGATACAGATTTACCTTTTGCACCTCCTGCTGCAGCGGACCATTCTCACACACATCATAGAACATTCCTCAGCTTTTTGGTTACAAAGGCTTTTCCATTTTAACTAGGACCACATCAGTCACCACATCTCCCAGTGGCTAGGGTACCTAGAGTGTTCTCTTTGAGTTTTTATTTGCCCAGTGCTGCTCACTATCATTTCAAATTTGGATCAGCTTTAAGACAAATTGCTAGTTTATGATGACCTGCAGACCTACAAGATAACATTTTCTGATAGATGTTCTTATCAGAAAAATCTATGAACAGTCTTAATATCAGTAAAAAAAAAAATACTGGGCTGCTAAAATGGCAAAAGTCACACCATAATAACTCATAATTTCCATGTCTTTTTTGCATGGAATTTTGATATAATGAGTTTAAGCAGTATCTCTTCTTAGTGCAACATAATGTTGCCTAACAGACTAGAAAAGATACTCCAATAATTTAGTATCCGTCCATCTACACATTCATTTCACTCTCAAAACTTCTATAATGCCAGTCAGTTGTGACAACCACGGTAAACATCTGCCTACAATGCAGTATTCCTATGCATCTTTGTATACTACTTACTGTTGATGAATGAAAAACCCCACTTCTGTGTCAGTATTTAACACGCACTATTTACCTAGCTAAATACAAATGAACTCAATATTAATCTCTTAGCAGCATGTCATCTAACTGTTCTGTTCTAATAAGAACTAGTCAGCCAGCTAAAGAAAATACTTTTTCTGTGTAGTGCTAACCAGTACATCATTATGCAAACTTTACTTTATACGAGAATTTTAAGTTCTCCTTATTTAAACCAACACACATTTTTTATTTTTCATGTATGTCCTTTGATCAGAGGAAGACAAATCTGAAGAAACTGTCTTCTCATTTCAGATATCCAAAGAACAGAGACAAAAGAAAAAAATAAAGGGAACAACACTCTCAGACACCTTTTTTTTTATATTATTCCATTCGTTCACCACTTAGGCATTTCTTAATTTCTGATTGGAGTTTTTCACAGCTTTTGCTACAGATCCGTGTACTTAATCCATCTTCCTTTCATTATCTTATTCTACCTTGTTCTGGTACTGCCCATTCATCTGCAGAACTTGGCTTAACATTCAAAAAAACCTTTATTTATCCATAAAGTAGAGATAGATTTGAATTTCTGCTGTTTCTCGTGAGACTTTCCCTAAACTAGTCAGAAGCTTCTTAATAGGAGGACATTTTACAGTCATTTTGCAGTCAATCACTTTGCATCACAGCAAAAAAAAAAGCAAAAAAGGCTCCAGCAGATCACAGGAGAGCAGGACTTTTTGCATCATAAATTCAAAATATCAAATTTTCTGTCACTGTGTACTAATGGAGTACAAGCGGTACAGTAGTGAGGGGATTAATAGTAACAGCCACTGATATCATTTGCAGACAACGTTGGTTCCACATACTGCAAAGCAGCAGTAATATAAATGTGTCACAATACATTCAAATCTCCAGAATTTTTGAATACTACTAGAAAAAGTTTTAGCCTGAGTTAGCTAAAATGTGATTAAAATCCCAGACCTGACAAGTAAGTAGTTTTCTGATGAATTGACAGCTGTCAGAATTGTGTACCACCTTGTGCTTCTCACAGGCACGCATAGCTTTATCAGAATCTATTAATCTATTAAAACTTCAAAGTACCGCATCTTCTGTACGACTGTATCTCCAATTAAGCACCTTGTATTAATAACTCAATCCTATTTTATTTTCTATTATTGTGAAGAGAAGAACAAAGATAAAGAAGGGGAATTCCTAGGGTATATGATTTGCAAACAGTGTCAGGAGTAGGGTTTACTGGGTTCCAACAGCCATTTTTGAGCTTAACATCTTTTAGAGAACTTTTCAGCCTTAGGGTTTATTTACCTTCTCAAGAGAAAAGTTCCTCAGCCCTGATCTGTTCCCAAAGAGAAGAATTAAGAACATTTGCTGTTTAACTACATTTCATAATTGTTTTTAATGTTATCCAATACCTGATATGGTGTAGCTATTAATTAAATACAAAAAACTATTTTCTCTACTTAAAGTTAAAAATAAAAAGAAAAAAAGAAAAATCTGGTAGGTTTCACAGTCAAACCTATAATCTTTCTAAAGTATGCAAATTAACAATTAGAACATCTCAACAATGGAATTCTGCTAATCCCTCCACAGGAGAAAATTGGTTATCTGCCTACGGCACCAATTAACCAAACAAAAACTGTTTAAAGCAGAAAAAAATAGACAGACAATTTACTAGTATTGAATTGTTTTACACCCCTGATAGGCAGACCCTCCCAAAGTGGAGCTCAGTGTAGTTTATTTTGGTGTGAGAAAGCTGATGTAAAAAGTGTTGAGACCAGCTGGAAAACAAAATTGTTTGAGAAGGTCACGGTCATTGTAAAATGGATATCCTCATCCCACTGTGCTTATGAACGTCAGCAATATATGATAATATATGATAATAAAATTGCAGTCTTATGCGGCATTTCTTGTGCTTTAGTTTTTAATGCCTCCTACCATTCAGTGCTAGAGGTAACAAACTAGAATCACAGAGTCACAGAATCACACAGTGGTTTGGGTTGGAAGGAAACACTGAAGAATATCTAATTTTAGCCACCTTGACATGGACACTAGGTCAGGCTGCCCAGGGCCCCATTCAATTTAACTTGCAGGGACATGTAACCCACAGTTCCTCTAGGCAACATGCCCCCATGTCTCTTTACTTTCTAGTAATAATTTCTTCCTTATATTTATTCTAAATCAGCTCCCCATTAATTTAGAACTGTTAGCCCTCATCCTATCGCTTAACATCCTGGTAAAATCTTTCCCCGACAATCTGGTCTACTGGGCTCATTTAGTTTCCCATTTCCTTAGTCTAAATGTTTTTGGTTATCATCTAATTTGATCTAGTGATATGATTCTGGAAACCTCTGTATAAGAGTGTCTTCAACTACCCCTGACATCCAGTAGCAAATACAGTTATATGAAATTCAAAAACTAACACAGATCACTATGTCATATTTGGCTAATATGTGTTGTTAAAAAAATAATTTAAAAGAAAGTGCATTATCTCTGGGTGTGGCCAATCTGAGTAGTAACATGTTTTAGACTGTGACCTACCTGAGGGGAACACCCAAATCACTGAAGCAGGTGGTGCTGGGAAGAGGCATGTGAAAAAATCTGTACTTACAGAAACCCTGTAAATCTTGGCTGTCTTCCAGTTTCATAAAATGAGGGAAATATCATTCATGCAGGTGCAATATAACTCATTTTGGCTGTGTGTGAAAATAAAACTTTCATTCAGAAAGCATTACTTGCTCTAACATGATTTAGCTTGAGGTTGGAGCGTAGTTGAGGGAGAAGTTATTAGCATTCTGAAGCAAGCCTACCAGAGGAAAAAAAAAACAACAAATCTCCCCTCCTCAGAAAAAACAACAACAACAAAAACAAAACACCAAACCTGAAACATTTATTTAAAAGATTGAAATAATGAAAAGTTTAATTAAAAAGTCTTTTTAATATAATATGGAGGATGTTAAAAAAAAAGAAAGGGTAAACTGAAAGCTTCGGAGATTGAAACTTTTCAGTGAGATGAATAAAATGCAAAGACTGTCTATTCATCTTCCTTACATCTTCCTCTTCTTCTTGGTGAGCCTCTAACTGTCCTAGCTGAGCTGTCTTTATCCCCCATCAAAATAAAGTAGCAGTATTACTATTTGGATTAGATGTTTTGACTCAATTTCCTACAATAAAACATTGTTATAGCAGTACCTGTAGCTCCAGTGTTCAACATATATGTTTGCTTTTTTTGTTTGTTTGTTTTTTGTTTGATTTTTGGTGAATTTACATCTAGTACCTCCGCAGTGCAACTGTGAATATATTCAATGAAACTGCAGAGTTCGGTCTTCCAGGTAAGTTACATATCTGCTTGGGAATGCAATCTAAACTCATGCAGACTGAAAATAACATTGCAATACATATGTTATTCTGAAGATCACTTGTTCGTATCCAGATGCTCAGTTTGGAAAGTGCATCAGTAGGTCTTACTAATGAGAATATCCTGCTTCAACTGGAAAGCCAGACTTTCTGAAATTGATCGTTTGTTTACCAACTCATTTTAAAAGAACAGGCTATTGTAGACTGTGAATTGCACAGTCTAACCTGTGCTTAAGAGAAAGACCTGACAGGCTGCAGACCAGTCCTGCCCAGTCCAGCTCCCCGAAATAACCCACCCACCAGGTGTATTATTGCTTCTCTTGAAATACTGATTATTTATTTATTCCTCTTCGTGATGTGGAAGTA